>AWUE01022781.1:0-53985 GCA_001974825.2 Corchorus olitorius | reverse complement strand
CCATCTCTATAATCCAATCCCACCCCCAAACATACCATGTTAAATCAGTTTGCCATATGATTACCTTAGCTGCTAATGTATCAATTCCTCTAAGATCGCCCCTTAAAATAAGAAGAAATTAAACAAAAACAGAGGAAAAGTGAATGGGAACCTTATCAATTCCTCTGCCCTTTCCCTACAGCGATCTCGTGGTACTTATAGGGTAACGCCGACGCGCCGTCCAATATTCAGGTCCGGTATGGTTGGGATCGAGAGAGCTTTCGATTTTATTGGTTCTAAGAAGGGTACAACTGTAATATCGTACAATAAGTTTGTTTTAAAAGTTCGAGGGAGGAGGAGGATCTAGTGTTTTTTATTTTATTTTATTTTTTTAATATAAAAAATAAAAATATATCTATACTATATATAAAAGTACGAGTTTTGTAAAACTTTTGAATCGACTATTATACCCTTATTTTTCTAATTGAATCGACCATTATATCCTTATTTTTCAAACATATTTCTTAAATGTCATTACTTAACTATTATAGTTTTATTCTACTAAAAACTCTATTTTTATTCAATTAAATTTAATATCTTTATAATTACTTTAATTTTACCATTGTACTATTTTTTCAAAATATAGAGTTTTATTCTACTAAAAACTCTATTTTCATTTAATTAAATTCAATATTTTATAATTATTTTATTTTTACCATTTTAATTTAAAAAGTTATTATGATTGATATCTTACTATTTGATAGTTTATAATAATGTATTATGATTAAACTTTATTATTTCCCTAATGTGCAATTATTTTATTTGGGGGTGCTTGGTTACTTTGGAGTAGTTCTCGGTTCAATTTTCAGAACACAAGAAAGACAAAGTTATCGTTCTTCACTGAATTTGCCCTTTTAAATGCCCAAGCTTAATGGCATTGGGATTCAGAACAGTTGTTGCCTTGGAATACTATTTATTTATTAGCCATGAAATGTACGAGTTGATCTATTCTCCATAGTTCTCTGCTCATTTATTCATCCTTGGTTCATCGGCCTGCATGTTGCAGCCTTCCTAACGAGTTACCCAATTTAACAAGTATCAAATTGTATGCTGTCCTGTGGTGTCCTTTCATAACGAACCATTAGCAATACAAGTTTAATGACGCCTTCTATAGCAGATGGTCAGATGCCTTAGTCATGTTGTCAGTTGAAACTTGGAGAGATTTATTGCATATAGTCTCAAATAAACTATAATTTCAGAAATTATCTTCAAGTAAATGGAACTGACAAGGCTTTTGTATATGGGTCTGAGAAACAGATCATCTCTTTTTTTACTTCAATAGATCCCTATACACGGCAATTACGATGGATTTCAAATTAACATTGTATAAAAATGACATGACTTGACAGTGCATCAATAGAGGTTGGTCTATCGGAACCCATCACCAATTCCAGCTCTATAGCCCCCTGAATTCCGTGACTGATTCAGACACCAACCAGAAACAAGTCTGGAATTAAAAATCAAACGATCTTGAAGTTGTCAAACTGGATTTCCATGTACAATTTAAGATCCTCTCCAGGACCAACGTGATGTCTTCCCATACTCCTTTTAAAAAAACGTACAACATCCAACATGAAAGAATCATATCAGTTTGCCTCAGCTTGGCTAGGCTGCTATTTCTCAATACAAACAATGCATCTGCACCCATGCTTTGGGCTTTTCAAATTCAATTCTACCTCTAACCAATAGACGTACTCTAACCCACACTTTCATTATTTAGCCCAGAACTCAAATTGATTATGCTTGCACATTGAGCATTCTTTGTTATTCTTCACTCCCGGTATCTCTTCCACATTTTCATTGTCAATCTTTGTTCTCGAGTATCTTAACCAGCACAATGCCTCAACGAGTCTCTCAGGTGATATCAACTGCATCCACACTAATTTTCCTTTAACTCTGGTTATTTTTTCTCACCACAAATTCATTACCTTACCTTTTTTGTTCACTATCAATTATTCTGTTAAACTATATTTCTTTGACCTTTCTCCTTTGACTAAGTTTCTTTTTCTTTCACTCAATTTAGATGCATTATTATTATTCAGACTTCTTCATTTCTATTAACAATGATCGTACCTTAATTCCTGATTATTGTTTGTTCTTGCAGTATCCCAAAAAAGATTGTCTGTCTCACATAATGCTCGGCGCAATCGAGTTAGTAGAAGCCCAATTTCGAATCTCCTACCCATCAAACACGTTAGCAGCGAGTCCTGAATTCCGTCAAGATCCATCCTTAATTAACATAATACATATCGTACTTAAGGTTGTGCAAGACTATACACCTTGTGGAAAATATGGCTCCACTCTTATCATGCTCTGGCTTGATCTCATTGGAAATGTCGATGTCGACTCCATTTGTTTACCAGCTCTGGTAGGCACACCTTCGATAAAAGAGAAGCTCTATCTTAGAGGAATCACAAATTATTCCTCCCCCCCCCACAATTACCCCTTCAACTACCTTTTTGGGAGGTTCAACACCTCAATTCCACCGATAGATACATCAGCTTTGACATCATGGGAGAGGTTAAAAGAGCATTGGTCCTCACAACTTCACCAATATCCATGGCTTCCCTGTATACAGCCTTCACTCTCAATCACGATGAAGGGTCAACTGACTCAACTCTTCACAAACTCATCATTGCCCTGCACAAGGCAAATGAACAAGCTGCCTCTCCAAACATGCATGTTCTCAGGATCTTGATCTTCAATGCAGGCGGCGTTCAAAACCCGGCTTTTTTGCCCGTTTTTTCATGGCTCTTTAACGAACATAACCCACATATGGCCTTGGTGACCGAAACGAGATTAAGCGGAGCTCAAGCTCGACACCGACGACTTTCACTTGATTTCCCTGAATCCTCGATTTTAGACTCTATTGGCTATTTTGGAGGTTTATGGCTGCTATGGAAATCAAACTTTTTCACATGCCGACTAATATCTCGAACTATTTGCTCACAACAAAACTAACGATTAGGCGATTATCACCAGAGGAGTGCGTACTCTGACACTTGATAAATTTCCTTGCCTCTTTACCTCTTAGTTATTGGTTAAACAAATTTCAAAACTGTTATGCATCTTAATACTGTGATGTTTTCCTTTTCTCCGGTTCTTTTTACCAAGCTAATGTATTCAACATGATCAACAATAACAACTACAAAATATTAATTAAAACCTTACCATTCATTATTAAAGACATCAAGTATAGCTCATTTCCGTTAATATCCTATCCTCCAACTCCAGAAGAGCCACTATGTATATAATACAAACAGTTGCCATTTTCTTTGGCACACAAACACACAAATCCTTTCATCCTCAATTTAGGCAACTGATTATCATGATATCAATACCCTGATGCATTAATTTCACAATCCTTATCCAAGTTCAATATACAAACACACGCCCGCGGCGTAGCGCCGGCCAAAACCTAGTATATATATAGTGCCAAGAACTCATTGCTTTTGTTTATATGAAGACTGCTATATTAGGAGTGTTATCTTTGAAGTTTGAAATTTGTAATAAGTAATTAAAATATAATAATTCTTGTGTCCAATTCACCTTCATTGAATCTCTTTGAATTCAAATCAAGTAACCTCCTGGTTGCAGAAGTTCTCCAACAATTTTATCAGGAGACTCAAGTCTCTCTCAATCACCTTCACTCGGCGTCCATCCTTCAACATTTAACAATTGGAATTATTAAAAAGAACTAAAATTTGCAATAAGAAATGTTGAGCACCACCAAATTAGGCCCAAGACCCACTTACCACTTAAAGCCCAAAACCAATTAAAGGCCCAAGGCCTCACCTATATATAAGGTAATACCTAAGGTATAATCTCTTAGAAGCTCATATATATGCTTTCAACACTCACTACAGTACTAAAAGAGGACCTCATTGACTACTTGACCGTCAAAGGAGGTTCCCCCAGTCACCCGGAGGACCTCTTTCTCACGGTTTACTTTCTTGCAGATCACTCGAAGCTCGATCTTTGGCCACGACATATTTTGGCATCAACAAGAAACAAAGAATAAAAATTCTATCCTGCCCCCTCATTTAGTTATATTTCTCCTTTTTACCAACTGATTTGCCAGAAGCAAAGCCTATACCAAAAGGATCTTCTCTCATCATCAGCTATCATTAATAGTTTGGCATAAACAGATCTAGTTAATTAATGCCACTGTTAATTCTTGTTTCATCTGAGCTTTCCTTTTGCACCTCAAATTGATTCTCTTAAAAGGAACTAGTGAAATGAGTAGAAAATAAAGAATGCTATTAAATGTGAAAAAGCATGTTATTACCCATAAAAATTGAAAAAAGCATGCAGGTTACCTCAACCTGTCATACAATTACCATAACACTTGTAAAATTACAGGGCACTCATCTTTCCTCTCAACAAGAATTTCTTAATCAAAAACCTAATTGATTGATATTCAACTCAACGAGCACCAATATCTACTGATAAAAAGGAGAAAAATTAAGAAGGTAACTTAATTAGTCTCTGAAAAATCAAAAGACTATGAATAAGAGTCCAAAATTACTTCCAGGAAGGACCAACCTGGTCAATAATGTCTACATTTTAACACATCAAACTATTATCAAAAGAATTTAAAAAAGGACACAACACAACATCTAATGACAAGTCATTTCAGCATTGTCTGATCAAAACACTAGAGATCTCAAAATTACTTTCTACATCATCTTTCATTTCTAAAACGCCGTTTAGTATATAAAATCCATTAATATAAATGTTGTCAAGGGCAATTGATCATGAAGTAGAGTTTTCATTTAAAGAAAGAAAATTATTCCCTCATCAATTTGGGTAAAAACGCTAACAAGTTCAGTGAATATGCCTGCAGGCTGCAGAAAATGTAGTTCTTTATTACATAATAATGATGACGAAAACAAACAGGAGTAGATTGAAGCCAAGAGTTGAAGACAATATATATGTAAGCCTGCAGGACATAAAAGTATTCCATTCAATCAACATTATGGAAAGGAATTACTAACTTCTCCTGCCTCAACAAAGAAGTCTCCCAAGAAGACATGCATCTGCCAACTCACGCAACTCAGAGGCATCCCCTGCAATAAAGCCAATGCTTGTGACGTTCTAGTCAACTCCTGAATGGTCTCTGATTGTAGAATAACCTGATCAGAATCAAGGGTGTGTTATGTCACAGCTGTCATTATAAATGATGCTAAAAGTTCACAACAACACAGTCTGTCATTACAAGCACATCAATGAAGATACCATTAAAGTCAAAACATTAATAAAACTTCAGTTTAGAAAGCTCGAGCATTTTAGGCTTTTAGCCATCACTTTATTGGAACATCTAGAGATCAGAGCCTAAAATTTATATTTCATATGGAACAGTATTACAGGACAATACAACCTTTATTCCTGCATATAGGTCCTTTTCCAAAGTTCATACTACAGCTTCAGTAAAATAATAATAATAAATAAACTGGAGCATTGTTGTCTGGAGCTTGGGGCACCCCTCACCTTAGAAAAGTGTGTACCTAGACACCAAAGGCAAGTGCCTGAAAACAGCTTTGGTTAGAGGATGGCAATGGCTTTTTCTCTCAGGTGCCTTTAGCAGTTAGCAACCATGCAAACACATCGACTACAAAGTATATAACCAAACCTCTATGGAGTACCAACACTAGTATGACAAGCAAGGAATGTAAATTGGGCAAGTAGAATCATGTAATAACCATTTCAACAATTTTATGATACTTCCTATATCAGTATGAACAATGACCTAAAACTATCGGAACAATTAGATAAGTGGATTGAGTTAACCATTTACGCCTCAATTTTCTTTTTTACTGTGTGCATGAAGCAAACCTGTCTTTCATAATTGGCTTGAGCTGCACGCCACTTGTCATGCTCCTCCAGATTCTCCTTCATAGAAGGAATTTGAATCTCCAATGCCGCAATTTTGAGTACTACAACCCAAAGGCAAAATAAGAAATCATAGGGAATCAAAATATCTATATAACTTAGTGCACATGAATTAGACCTTTTAAAAACAGTTTCCTCTAAAATTTTAATTTCTGCCAATGCAGACAAAAGAGCCTCTTCCTTCCCAGCAGTTGCAGAGGCTACTTCTTCTGATTTCAAAGAAGTTTCATTCTCAAGTTGAGAAACATTCTCCTTAAGTGATCCAAGCTTTTCTAAAGATCTCCTGACATTACCAGCCTGCAAAAGAAAGAAATGAATATACATATGTAGATATGCTAAACATAGAAACCCTACATCTACCAGAAGAGATACATATTCCAAAGTACCTCGATCTTGAAACTTTCATGTGCCAGTTCCATCTGCTTCAATGCAGCTTCATGCATTGGGCTATGTTCTTATACTGCAAAGCAACATGTCACTCACATTGTTGTATCTCTTCTGGTAGATGTCACTCACATCTAAAACACTCACAGTTTTTTTTTTTTTGGCAGAAAAACACTCACAGTTTAGATAACAACCTCTCGCATGTGATCCCTGTTGGCTTTTGCTTCTTCCTTTAGCGTATCTATCTGTTCCTCTGTCAATGGCAGCTCTACAATCTAGAGGACATTTAGCCAAACCAGGTAACTAAATGTTAGAATTAGAACCAAAACAAACACAATATGTATGCCTTTCATTTGCAGAGAAACTCAGAAGAGCATCGTATGAAATTATCGATCAAAAGAGACTGAAAATCAACATGCAATAACAGTTGGAACCTAGCAACACATTCAAACAGTATTTTTACACTTTTTCAGAGAGGCAATACAAGATGCATCTTCTCCACAAGTGACGAATATATTCATAAATGCAAGAAAGATTAATTGACACTGTAGTCTAGTGAATAGACCTTATTTAGCATTGGATCTGGATTTGATTTGGATCAAGTTCCATCCATTCAGTTCCAGAAATTCAGGTCAATTCAAGATTTTAGTCAGATTCAATCAGGTTGTTTTAAGAATAATTGTCCAAGTTCTGGATCATGTCAGATGTGGATCAGCCTTCGGCTTTTTTCACCTCTACCTTTTGTAGCACACTTTGGCCATCTTACAAACACAGACAAACATATCAAAATAATACTTATATAATTCCACACAAAGAACTTCATCTCTATACATGTGGAAGCTTTAACTTTAATCCAATACGATAATGCAAGATTATGCAGTATGTCTTTCAAAATTTAATGGTCGCGAGGAAAAAAATTTCTGATGCCCAAAAATTCTCTTAAGAAGAGAGACGAGTTTTCTCATACTGTTCTGATTATGACAATAGCCTAAACTTAGAGTTACATAAGGTCTCATCTTACAATAAAAAGGATCTGAAATCATAACAGTTGGGTGCTAGGGACTAAGTCGAGAACAATATACTGACCTCATTACATAATGTTAAATGGTCTTATACTTACATATATAATTTTAGGCACAAAAAAAAGTAAGGCTATTCTTTCTTTTCTTTTCTTTTTGTTTTATTAGGGAAGGAAAAAGCTACTATAATGAACCATTCTTGTGCCAAAAAAAAGGAAAAAACTTATCAACCATTCTGTCCTTAGAACAATATACTGACCTCATTAGTTGAAGTAGAGGATGGTCCACTACCACCATCTATTTCCAAGATCTGCATCATACCAGCAGTAAGTGGTCAACGAGGAAGACAAATCAGATGCAAATCATCCATAATAATTAAAAAAAATAAAAATAAAGCCAAAAATGTAGAATGAGAGGAAGAGAGAAGACTTTATGAATAGTATAAGAGTTGCCCCAATATCAAACAAAGATTGAAGTAAGAACTTTCAGGAAGTGGTCACTACAACTTTTGGAGGCTGAAAACAACCCCAAAAAGACCACTTTAATATCAAAGCTACAGAGCACACTCCAATTAGAGGAAAGTTGACATATATATCAAGTGGTAAAAGAGTGCTTCACAAACATAATAAAGAGAGAAATATAGACAATATCACCTTCACATCGGAATATTTAAGCTATTTCTCCTGATTAGATACTCTAGCCTGATAAAAAAAATATTCATATCCATGTTCAAAAAGATCAAACTAATTAAAAGCCAATTCTAAACAAAGCATCAGTATGCCAAAACCTACATCAAGGACGAGTATCTTAAGAAGATTCAAAACAAAGTGAAGGTATCTTTTGCAATGCAGATTCAACCTCCTTCCATCCCAATCGCTCATGTCAAAAGGCATCAACAGCTTTGCATACAGTTTGGCCAGCTAAAGACCCAAAGAAACACAAAATGATATCAAAATTGATGGCCATATAAACCAAAGAAAAAAGAAAGAACAAATAAACATATAAAAGGTGAAAAATCAACAAAAAGAAGAAGACTCACACTCCAGCCATCACGTCGAAGAGAAGCAGCTAGAGCCGTTTCAAAAACCCCAATTTGGTGATACAAGCAAATCAGTAGAAATTAGGCAAGATCAGGAAAGGAGAAAGAAATAAACTCCCTTTGAGAATTACCTGTCCGAAAATCTAGAAAGAGTGGAAGAACAGAGAGAATTGAGAGAAAAAGGGGAAGTCAATTTCATTGATATCAAAAAGATGTTTACAAGAAGTTTTAAGTCCACCTTATATACTGATAGGACTTGTAACGATTTACAATGAATTGAAATAGCAAACAGACAATTCCAACTAACTAGCTAACTACTGGCGCCAATTGCATAACTGCCTTCAACCTTCTGCTGACTCAGCTGCCAAGTGTCATGATCTTCTCTGTTCTGTCTTGCCACGACTCCAATCCTCCTCGTATCATTTGGATTTCGGAGAGGAGCACATACTTATTATCCTCAACCGTGTCATTACCATAATATGGATTTATACATCTGCATTAGCATTATTTAACCACATAAACTAACAACAGAAATATCAAATAAATAAATTTAGGACAAGTTTAGTACCTCCAATCACCAGATTCCCAATCTGCGAATTGTAGCATCAAAATCATCACTATCCTGCTCTATCCTCAACTTTCCATCCTTAAGTATGCCTTCAATTGAGTTCAGTTGTTCTTCAGACCGCAAAAGGTAAGCCTCATGACGAGCCAAATCATCCATACTGACCAATTTCTCCTCAGAAAGCCATAAACTAAGCTCCACAACCAATGGCCTGGCCTCCTCAAGTATACTAAGCATATCATCAATCACCATTTCCAAACTCAGTATTGAGGGCAACAAACTTGCACTTTTCCCTCTTCTTAATGTAGACATCCTTTCGCTTTTCGATGTACCATCAAAAGATAATAAGATTTGATTATCCATCATGAAAAGGATCTTGTAGACAGAAATTGGCACCATTCCATCATAGCTCTTTTTCATCTCCTCCAATTTAGCCTTAAAGTCCCTAAAGATCCTACAGGCTGTTTCATTCTCTGACACCAGGTAATACATCTCGAATACTAGGGTGCAAAGTATAGATTCAACATGAAAAATCCAGTTTCTAAACACGTTGAGGAGTGACTTTGTAAGAGGCCAAGTATCTTTCTTACCGTACCCTGAAACTCCCTTCAATTTCTCCTTCAAGTCCTCTGTATGTTTCTTGAGTATGTCAGGCACAGCATGGTATCTTAGCAGCCCCTTATGCCTCAATGACTGTGTAATCTCGTTAGAGATATTGGCGGGGAATTTATAGAGTTGAGAAGCAACCTGATTGATCGAACTAGAACTGGAAATCAAAAGTATATCCTCTTCTCCAAAATCCAGAGAAGATATGCAGCGTGAGTCTCTTGATTTTGCAATAACAATGCCACCATCCGTTCTCATATTCCTTTTTAGTACTTTCAAACGATGTAGAACATCATGAGCATCACTAGCCATCTTTTTAATCACAATACAAAATCCATACAAGTTTTCATCCTCGATCATACCAGCAATAGCTTTAGAGACATCTAGCAATTGAGAAAACTCCAATTCTTGAACGTCAACCACCAAGAACTGAGATAACTCACCATAGAGCGATGACATCAAATCGGCATGGTCTTTTTCAATTCCAGAAATCTCGTCCAGCATTAGCTGTCTGCTTAGGGGTTGTTCCACTTTAGGAATCGACTCACCAGTATCTTGGCGAAAAAAGATGTCGGCGACGCTTCTTTCCAGGCTTCTTTCAATTCCAAAAATAGCTGTGATCGAATCCGTTAGACCGCTAAACAGCTTATCAATTTCGCGGTACAAATCCTCCGTCGCTTCATCAAATTTGCGGCACATATCCTCCATTGTTATTATTATAAGGAAAAAGATGGATTCTAGGAAAATCGATGAGAAAGAGTTCCGAGGAAAATCGTACGGCTACGGCTACGGCTATGGTGCTAAACTCGAGAGTTTTTTTTCTACCAAAAGAAAATGCAAGAATCCTAGGACTGAAAGAATGATCGGGAATGGTGTGATACAAAAGGAGGGAAAGAAAGAAGTTCCAATCTTGAAATGAGAAACAAATTAGGAATTTTGGCGGTACAAAGATGGGGTCGTTTTTTTTTTTTTTTTAATTGGATTGGGGTTTTGGTCTTTTAGAGAGTTATTAGAATTTTAGGGTTTTAACTATATTAGGATCATCTAATGTCCTTGTTAGGATCTCATTATAATGGGAAATTATTAGATGAACCACTCTCAAGTCTCAACACATCATTTATATAAATTTTTTTTGAAGGATCATTTATATTAAATTTTAAAGTTAAACCTTGGTGAAAATAATTTTTTTTTATTAATAAGGAATTTGTTAACCTGTGCCTAACATTTCAATTTTTTTTTTTCACTTTAAGATGTTACTTTGATCAATGTTTGTGTTGTTAATGTGTTTGTCAATATAATTTTTTGAGACAAAATACTCTCACTATAGGCTTGAGTTAAAGAATTTTATTAAATTTTATTTAATAAAAGAATTATAATTTTCACCAAGGTTTAGTCTTATGTTTTAGAAAATATTACAGACTATAAAGTAATTATTTGATACATTGATAGTGTAAATTTTGGACTCCACAAGCCGGTTGAGGAAAAGACATAAGTAGGCAGCTAGATAAATGCAGAATTTCTTCGATAAGGCACTTTTAACACTAATTATACATTTTCAAGTATAATCATTGTGCTTAATATATACACTCGTTAAGCAAACCCAATAATAATTAATTAAAGCAAGTAAAACTTTACTTGCAGAACACCTTGTAGCCTGAATTTCTCTACAATCTGTCGCTCATTTAGAGAACCTTTTTTTTGTATTGCCTTAATAAAACCGAGGAAGAAACACCATTTAAGACATACAAACCAACTAGGTCCCTAATTACAAATAATACATCATGATTTCTTGAATATAATAATTAAATATAATCTATTTAGAGTACCAGATGACTCCACTAAGGAAAAAAAAAAAACAAACTAGGTAAACAGAGCAGTAACTAACACTCCGGAAAACCTATAAGAAGACTAAATTAGATCATTCCCTCATGCCATCTTCCTCATCTTCCCCAAGTAACTCTTCCAGTGGAATAGATGCAATGTCATCCACATCAGACATGGATGCCATTTCTGATGGCTGGTAATCTTTGTTGCGGTACAATAAAATGTTGAACCTTAATTCATGATCCTCTTCTAGATCTCTCAAGAAGGCTTCATAATCGGATTTCATCTTCTCTTCATCGCCTCTACCCTTAGATTTATCAAGTTCCATATCAAGAGACTTGAGCTTCCAGGAACGAGGCTTCCCATGCTCCTTCTGGCGCTTCTGCTCATAGCTCTTCTTTATTAGAATTGCCTCAGGAAGCACAGATGACACCTTCAACTTGTCTAGCACCATATCATTACTGTTGACCCCATAAAGGTCATAACCAAGAGCACGATCTCCAGGCTTTAATATATGGCCTAGATGTGTTCTTATATGAAACAACTTTCTGGAGTCAGTTACACGAGCCACCTCAGCATCTGCCAAAACATATTTGGAGCCCCCAACACTAGGAGAAACAACTTTGATATTAAAGATGTCATATTCCACCAACTGCCTGCTACCAAGTAGAGACTTGAAGGAATGCCTCCAATATTGATCAGTGTCCAAGAAACACTGCCTCAAAGTAAACGGATCCAACAATGTAATATTGCTCGTCACTTTTGTGCAGATCACAAGTGGTCCAATATTTCCCAAACTAGCAGCAACTCTGGGAGGCAAACAAATCAAATCCTCACGGCAAATGGGGGATATTTCAACCCTATAATTGTTGCTATTAATCTTAGGATCATGTTTGACAGTTGTAGTCTTTATTGGAGCAATTTTATCCAAAAATTCCACAAACTTGACAGCATGATTCATCTTAGCAAAGAAAAAGTCAATACCCCGATCCATCTGCTTGATTTTAATGGCATGGAAAGCAGCATCATGCTTCAAAATGAGCTGCTCCAGATATAAGAAAGTTTGCCAGTGCGAAACATGCTGTCTAAGCTGCACAGCAGCCACCCACTGGTCAGGATTGGGCTTAGTACAAGATTCACACATTAAATCTTGCTGTACATACTCAACAACATAAGATTGCTCCAGATTAGCTCCATCCGAAACCACTTTCTGAACATTCAGCCTGACCTTGATTATCTTGGAATGAGGTTCTGTCCAAATAAATTCAGCACTTACTGGCCTAACTTTTCTGAAATCAGTGGCCAGCCGATGCAGACAAAATATCAGCAGCTCTTTCGATTCCAACTGAGCCTTTATCCAAGTTCTAGGGGGCTCCAAGTAGCTTCCACACTCGGGGCAATACTTAATAATCACATGCTTTCGTAACCCTTGTGTGATGTCAACTTCAGTCTCAGACATGTTGGTAGGTCAGAATACCACACTTGCAACAAAAGACAATATCAGCCAAGGCTACTGCTTCATGAAGAAGAGAAAACAAAAGGAGGATAATAAGTAACTATTAAGAAGCAATTTATTCTTTATGTCATGACAACAAAAGGTTCATCTAAAACTGAAACCTGCTAGAGTTAACAAAATATATATATTAAGATGAAAAAAAACAAACCCAGGTTAGAAGAAGAAATAGGAGGACAATCTACTAAGTTCAACATATTCAAAAGAAAGTATCCACTAATGCCTATTTATATAGTAGTACAGTAGTACTAGTAAACGAAAGCACTAATTCTAGTAGGAAAAGATAATAAATGATAAACAAGAAATCTGATTTTCCACAATACTAAAACCATATACAGAGAGAGAAAGTAATAACAAAAAGGTCGGATCACAAAAATCAAAATTGATATCAGCTTACCCTTTCCATCTCTATAGTATAATAATCCAATCCCACCCCCAAACATACCATGTTAAATCAGTTTGCCATATGATTACCTTACCTTAGCTGCTCATGTATCAATTCCTCTAAGATCAAATAAGAAGAAATTAAACAAAAAAAAGAGGAAAAGTGAATGGGAACCTTATCAATATTCCTCTGCCCTTTCCCTTACAGCGATCTCGTGGGACTTATCTATTCTGGTTAGGGTAACGCCGACGCGCCGTCCAATATTCAGGTCCGGTATGGTTGGAATCGAAAGAGCTTTCGATTTTATTGGTTCTAAGAAGGGAACAACTGTAATATCGTACAACAAGTTTGATGTAAAAAATTAAAAGTTCGAGGGAGGAGGAGGATGGATCTATTTTTTTTTTTTTAAATATGAATAATAAAAATATTTTATTAATTAAAGAGAATAAAAAGAAGAAATAAGATTTTACAATTGAGCCCAACCCGCCTCTTTTAAACCCATAGTCCCGGATCCGAATAATTTATCACCCATGACCCATCCACCGAAAGAGAACCCAAAAGGCCAAAACAAAAACCTCTGCATGATTAGATTAGAGAATTAGGGTTTTGCACTTTTTTATTTGCACAAATTGGGAATTAGGGTTTTGCACATACATTTAAAGAGCTTCCAAGTTGGTACGGTACGACAAGAAGAGGAAGAGATGTGGAGATCAATAGTGTCCAGGCAGGTGGTGGTGGCACGGAACTTCATTGCGTCCCAGGTTCTCTCTCAATCTCAAAAACCTCTCCCTAAAACCTCGCTCTACCACATACCTCGTTTTTTCTCCCATCTCTCTGCAAATCCAAGTGATGATTCATCTCCTGGTTTTGCAGAAAATGGGGATTCCCAGCTGGACAGTTTCGCCCCTGGGGTTGAGGCTGATGCCATGGAACTCCCTTCTTTTGTTGGTGATGAGACCCAGATGGACGGCTTTGTCCCTGGGAGTGACGAAAGTCACATGGAACAAAAACCCAAGCTTATGAGATCGATGTCAACAAGTTAGAAAATGTCTTGTCTTTGTTGCAAAGTAAAGTTGATGCTTCTTTGGAGTCAAATCTTGATGATATGGATTTGGAGTTGCATCAAGACTTTTTCGTCAAAGTTCTTCAGACTCCACTTATTTTGGGTTAACATTTGATTAGGTTTTTCAAATGGGTGATGAAGAAACCAAAGTTTAAAGTGACTAGCTTTGTTGTTGATTCACTTGTCAAGGCTATATGTAGTGATCCTAAGAAGAAGGTTGCTTATGATTTATGGGATTTGCTCAAGGAAATTGGGGAGAAAGAGAATCGGATTTTGACTGTGGATGCTCTTAATGAGTTAATTGCTTTCTTTTCAAAGTTGCGTAAAGGGAAGGCAGCTATGGAGGTGTATAATAAATTTGGGGATTTCACCGTTGAAGCTCTGTGCTGACTGTCTTGTTACGATTGGGCTTGGTCTGTATGTGAAAGGATGCTTGATGAGGAGAGTTTGCCAGAGGGTGAGCAAATGGGAAAGATTAATCTTGGTTTTGTAAAGGGGGTAAGGCTAAGGATGCTCACACTGTTTATTTGTTAGCCTATGAGAAAAACAGGACTCTTTGCGGAATCGAACTTATTCACTCTGGTGTAAGCCCCAAAACATTTATCGCTCTCTCCAGTCTCTTGGACAAGCAGAAGAGGCCCAACCCAAAGAAAAGGTCAATAGGAAAAAAAAAAAAGTGAATAACACGTGTCAAAGATGAGCCGATGAAGATATTTCGTATTTCAAAAAACTAAAACGCGCGGCGCGGACTAAAAGGACAGGAAGAATCTACTGTTATCTGGAAGATCCCTCGCACCAAAAAAATATCGCCAGAATATTCTCGCAACTTCCAGATTCTCCTTTCTCCTTGTCGAATTTGAATTCCTAAACATTCTCAAGTTCCCCTTTAAATACTCTCAATGCTTATCCCTCTCTTCATCAACAATTCAAAGTTTACTTTCACACACACACAAAAAAAAAAAGCTCTCTCAGATTCCTTGTGTCAATTTCACACCCCAAACCCAAAGCCACGGATGGATTTTCCTTTTTACGGTAATGCCTGGAATGCGTCGTCTCGCCCTCGCTATGCCCAAAGCTTTAGGAAGTCACCGGTGGAAGTTCATCCCAAAGTGACGACGCCTCCGCCTCAGGTTGTCAAGCCCAAGGTGGTCTCCATCCCCGTTCACTTTGTCGGGTCGGAGCAATGCATACCCGACTCATCAGACTCTGTTGGATCGGAGCGTAGCAGATTCGACCCATCATCACGCTCGGCTGTCAAGATCCAGAAGGTGTTGAGAGGATTCTTAGTGAGGAAAAGCATGAAGAAGATCAAGGCCATAAGGGAGGAGGTGAACGACATAGAGCGTCGGGTTTCGAATAAAGAAACGGTTGATTTGCTTCGCAATGATTCCAAGGAGAGATTGAAAGTAAACGAGATGTTAATGAGCTTGCTTTTTAAGCTGGATTCGGTTAGAGGAGTCGACTCTGGGGTCAGGGATTGCAGGAAATCAGTTATAAAGAAGGCTATCGCGTTGCAAGAACTGGTAGACGCCATTGTTTCCGGCCAACAATCCCCAGATTCCAACAATGCAGATACGGTTGCTGAAATTGAACCCACGGATCAGAATAAAGGTATTAATGGTTCTGATAATTGCCATGAAACCCCAACTCACGATGAAATAAGTAATGATGCTGAATTTATGCCAAATTTCAGTGAATCAGAAGTGATTAAACTTGAGGGGGAGAGTATGGAGACGAGTCAAACAGAGAGTCAAACAGATTCGTGTGCAAATCCTGAGAAAGTAGGTGATGAAGAAGAGGGAGCTGCTTTGGGTGAGAATGAAGCTTGTGTGCCTGATGAAGAGAAAGAAGAAACCAATAATAACAGTAACAAGGAAGACAGTATGGAAAACAAAAAGAGTAAAGAGTTAGTAATGAGGATGATGGAGGATAATGAGAAGATGCTGGGTTTGATGGCAAAGTTGTTCGAGAGGAACGAACAGCAGACGCGAATGTTGAGTGCTTTGTCACAAAGAGTTGAGCAGCTGGAGAAGGCATTCTTGTCTGAGAAATTAAGGAGGAAGAAGAGGAGAAGTGCAGCTGATTGTGTTGACAAATCCCCAGATTTGAAGAAATTTGGGAAGAGATAGTTGCTCTGTTTCTGTTACTTTCTGGGTTTTGTTTGGATTTTAATTTTGTTAATGTTCTTTATTCTTTTTCTCTTCAAGTTTGCAGAAAATTGCAAAGAATGAATGTAATTAGTAAACAGCCAATATGGTTGGAGCAAAAGTTGAAATGTTGAATGAATTTTCACATCCTTTTTTTCTCTATATTAAGGAATGAGGAATTGAAGAATCCAGTTCCATGTTCTAAACCAAATATTGTCAAATGGTCAAAATCAAAATAATTTCACTGGTGAAAGGAATTTAAGTTCACTTCTTTGTTGTTCTCTTCCTTATAGTGGTGCTTATTCTCATAGAAAGTAGTTCTTGCTTGCTTTCATGCTTTAATGTTTCTTATTGAGAAAACTGAAATTCATGTTTCTTTCCTACTTTCAGGCAAGAAATTGAAATTAGGGGGTCAAATTTTTTGTTGCTATCATGATTTGAGGAAAAGGAACAGGGATTATATTTATTAGGTGGTGAATGATGAATTGACTGCTAAAACATGAGTTTAGTTTTCTTCAACTTTTTCTAAACCTTTTTTCTACAGTACTCTTGCCTTGGATACTTGGACTAGGACTAGCCATGTAAGTTCAATTGAGATTTCTTTAACTTTTTTGCTATCAGGTTAATATTGACCTACAGGTAATTACTTTAATTTATCTATTGCATTGCATTTGAAATTTCATCAATTTGAAATATCTTTATATTTAGAAGTATGAGTTTTGTGAAGTCTGTTTTGGACAAAGATTATGATTTTTGAGACGAGTCATATGCATATTTGCCATGTTCTTATTCTTGTTGTGAATTGTGATGAATATTATATAATCTTTGATGGCAGTCTTCCCTTAGTGCTGAAAGAATATAATTGAATGAAGGTTACATGCTTTTATAACTTAACCAAATTTGGTTTGGAAACCAGATATGTTCGACTCACAGCGGTTGGTGTTTGGCTCCTGTCAAACATGAAGCACTTTTCTATACAAGAGGTGGACCGAACCAGTCAGTTTACTTCCTGCAGATTTAAATAGTTGTGTTCGTAATCCTGCAAAGTCTAATTTTGGCTAAGATCAAGTGTAATATCTGTTCTTATTAGTTTAATATCTGATAACCCGAGCCTATGGGTTCAGGGGCAAGCTTATAGGTTTTACCTTTGTGTTTGCCTTGATATTAATTTTTTTTATAGGGAAAGGACCCTTAATATAGTAGCTTGCTACTTGAGGTTCCTTTTGTGTTACCCTTATTTTGCACTTCCATGAGGGTTTGTCACACCCGCCAATATAGTGAAAGTTTTGTTAACTCTGTTCTTTTAAGAAACTTTTTTCATTTGATCAAGGTTCTTTCTGGATCTGCTTGCTAGGATGTTACAATCTTGGGTCATGAATGTATATACTGAATTGACAACTTCAATGTTAGTCACCGTTGCAAGAAGAGATGATATATTACAAATTAAATGAATCAATCAATTTATTAATCAAATCATTGAAAAGAATTTGATGGTGCTAAAGTACATTAATTATGCTAGAACATTAATAATTTCCTTGACTTGTTCTTACGGATTAACAGGAGGAGCTCTGTGATAAGCTGGTATGGTTGCAGGAAAGAATACTTGTCTAACTCCTTCAGCTTTCAGAATAGGGAAAATGATGCTTGATGCTCCTTGAATGATGTCAAAAGGGATAAATTCTATCAGTAACCTTGTATAATTCAAAATTTGGAACATAATAGAGTTGAATAAACATGAGAATAAGAAGAAAATATTGAAGATACAAGACCGAAATTAATCTAGCACCAAGTTGAAGGCGTTTGAATGAAGGGAATGGAAGCAGTAAGCTCCCAACACCATATATGGCCACCGCGAAGAAGTGTAGGATCAACTTTAATGGTCGAGGATTCATACCAGAGAGTAAAGCTATTGGTCCATTAGAGAAATAGACTTTTAATGGACCAAAAAGATAGATCAAAATTAATCATGATATATTTTACATACACATCATATAATTAAGAAGGGATTGTAATTACAAAACTGGTGATTTTCTAGAAAAAGTTCAGAAAAAGGGAAAAAAAAATTGCTGCCTGTCCATGGAGAATAGGTTGCCGCCCCTTTTGAATCAACATTTGATTGATGGGTTTGCTACCCAACCATGGAGGATGGGGGTGCCCAACCATAGCCTAAAGCCGGGCGGCTAGCTGGGGCGAAGGCGGTTGCTCGCTTGCCACAGACATTGCCTTAGACCAGGTGGGCAATTTAAACATATAATCTAGGCTTTTATAAACAGAATAGAAATCAAGTACTTTTCTGATGTGGGATTAGGCTATTATAATCATTAACACCTAAAATTAGAACATAAGAAAACAGAAAAAGAAGCAAGGAAATATCCACTCACTAGCAGAAGAATGAAGAATGCTGATGAAGCAAATGCATTGCTAATATGGTTTTCTTTCTTTTCTTCCATAACTGAGAATAAGAAGACTGACTCAAACCCAATGAAAACCATATTTGAAGTCTCATTACTATATGGCTTCTTTTTAATTCCCATAAAGATTCAGTTTACGAATGCATTGTTGGAGTGGAGTGGCTTAAGTTTCAACTTAATTACTTTATATATATCTTCTATTATACAACTTACTTCCTTAATGCTAAACATTAATCCAAGTTACTAGTGGATGATAGATGATTTTCTTACTCATGTAAAGCTTTGATCTGAATAGGAATGCAAAATTATGTCCAAATGTGTTTAAGCACTGCAGTAATCTGAAATTGAAATCTTACTCAAACTACAACATTTCAATATGTAATTCACCCTCCATTACAATCTGCTTTTGACTAGATGTTGAATGCACCAGGGATTGGATATGGTGCAGCAGGCATGCTTCTATTTGGAATTGTTCTTATTTTTCCATTTTCAATTGCAGACATAAAAGTGTTTTGTAGCTCAAGGGGGAGCTGGAATTCATGAAAAAATTCCAGTGAGTTACTTTCAGTTTAGGCCTTAAGGCTTAATACATGTATATAAGGCTTATTATTAACTGCATTTATCATTTCAACCAGACTCGGCTACAAAATCTTCCATAAAAGTTTACTTACCCTCAAGCCCCAGCTCCATCAGTTTCAGGTAGCCACCAGGTTGAAGAAGTTCTCCAACAATTCTATCAGGGAGACTCAAGTCTCTCTCAATCACTTTCACTTGGCGGCCATCCTTCAACATTCAACAGAATAACACATATGTTAATCATTGGCATTATTCAAGAGATCTAAAATTTGCATTTTTAAGTTACATTTGAACTCATCAAATTACAAAAGATGGGAGAAAGGAAAATAAAGGGAAGAGTTCAATTTATGAGTACCTTGCCAAGAGTGTAAGCAAGAGCAGAACCAGCAAAACCTGCCCCAACAATGATTATATCTGCACTCTGATCACCTGTTTCTGATTCATGGGTTAATAATGACCCCTTATCATCAGAGATTGTAAAACAGTTATCCTGCTCTTCCTTTGATTGATCAGCAGATGTTACAATTTAAAGCCTGTGAAGAAGTCATTCATCGGATTGACGTGGGAAGCTTAGAGAGATTTGTAAAGATGATTCATTAGTCAGAGGATTTAATCTAAAAATGTAATAATATAAACAAAACTTATGGAATTGATGGAGTTTGAGGATGTTAGCATTGGTCAAAAGGTGTAAAAATGGCATATGATAATTGCTGAAAAACTCTTCAAGGTTTCAAAGTGTACTCAAGCCATAGAAGCCAACGCAAGACAAACTATAGAATCATAAATTGAGTTTGAGAAGACAAAAGGGTAAGTTTGGATGATGTTACCAGTCAGAATTTAGGAGCAACATTTTGTCAAAAATCTGTCAGTCCAAACTCTGTTTCATCACTTTCATGTCATCATGCTCAAAGGAAATAATTTCATAAGGAGATGAAAAAAAAAAAAAGAAGAAACTAAACCCAAAGTCCCCAAGCCCAACTTTAATGGTGCTAATTACAAACAACAGTCTTGGGCTTTAGCCCAACAGAAAAAGAAAAAACAACATACTGTAAACTGCACATCTCCCTCCGGTCGGAGTTCGAAACCAGCGGTCTCCCTTGGCTTCATCTTCTTCTTCAGCCTGGCCTGGCTAATTTCTGAAATCCAGGTATTAATATATTTATCTTGTGTTTTGCTGCAATGGGTATTTCGGAAATTGATCAATCAAATCATTAATCCTTATAAAGTTACTTGTTTTGTTTGCAGAGGATAAAGGAAAAATGCCCCACAGAACACGGCCTATGACAGCCCTGTTGCTGTTCACTGGTCTCAACCATTACTCCTGTCTATGATTTTTTCTGCTTCCTTCCTTACTGGGAAACACGGGTCTGTTTCTCCTCACTTCTCTTTTATTAAGAACTGTCTAGTTTTATATGAATGTACTATATATAGTTATGATATATGAATGGAAGCTTCAATTTTGAAGTGATTAGCTTCGCTGTTCATGTGATTGGAGTTAATTGTTTTTTTGCAAGCTTGCAACTAGAACTAAATGGGTCAAGTTTGTTCCTTTGTCCTAATATGAACTATGAAGTTGCATTTCGTATTTTACTTGGGGGCCATTATTCATCTTTGTACTGTTAGGGCAATCCTGATGAGATTGAGATAGGTTAGGAGTATGGTTACTATTTGTCAATCTTTGTTGCATTACAGAAGAGTCAAACTCTGATTTGTTACTTCATTAGGAACATTGGACTCTTACCCAATTTTCTCTGCTAAACCTTCACAATGATCTAGGAGCCCTTTCTACCTTCCTGTTCGTAGCTTTCAAACCTTTCAGATGTTTACAGTGTCTAGACATTGATTAACATTGACACTGAAGGCCTTGAACCTATTGATTTGAATCCATGAATTGAAACAATCCAAAAGACATGTTCAACACTCAACAGCTTTCAGTTCTGAAAATGGAATAGTATAGCAACGGAGCAAACGGTTATAGAACAATCAAGTCAGAAGAATTGAGTTAAATAGTTGTGTTAGTATAATCTTGCAAAGTCTAATATTGTGTCTCTTTGCTGGTCAAGCAATGTTTCACACCCTTTTATTTTTAGTTTGTTAATAGGTAACCTTATGATTAACTAGTTTTAGCTTTCACGTGCGTTGCACGTGGCCCAACGTGTTTAAATGAAATATTCATATGAAATTATGATAACCTTTCTATTAAATTATGATTATTACACTATTTTTTGTGACCTCCTTATGAAATTTTGATAACCTTCCTATGAAATTTTAATGACGATACTATGAAATATCTAGAACCTTTTATTAATTTTTTTAACATTCTTATGAAATTTTGTTAACCTCCCTAAGGAATTTTGAAGACCTCACTATGAAATTTTGATAACCAACACTATGGGATGTTGATAACCTCCAAATGATATATTGATAACCACGTTATGAAAATTTAAAAACCTCCATATGAATTGTTAGTAATCACACTCTGAAATTTTGATAATCACACTATGAAATTGTAATAACCTCGTTATGAAATTTTAATAAACCTTCCTATAAAATTTTGATAAACCTCCCTATAAAATTTTGATAACCTCCTTATGAAATCTTGATAACTACAAATTTTGATAATCTCCCTATGATTTTTTGATAACCTCATTATGAAATTTTGTTAATCTCCCTATGAAATTTTGATAACCATCTTATGAAATTTTGAAAACTAAACTATGAAATTTTAATAACCTTCATATGAAATTTTGATATCCTCCCTCAAATTTTGATTATTTCATAATAAAAGTTTAATAACCTTCCTTATTTGGTAACCATATTATGAAATTTTGATAACCTCCCCAGAAATACCACTATGAAATTTTGGTAATCACATTTTGAAAATTTGATAACCTCTTTATGAAATTTTGATAACCCCTCGATAAAATTTTGTTGACCCTCTATGAAATTCTGATAATAACATTATGTAATTTTGATAACCTCGCTTTGAAATTTTGATAACAACACTATGAAATTTTGATAATCTACCTATAAATTTTGATAATCCGATCTCTATGAAATTTCGATAATCACTCTATGAGATTTGATAACTTTCTATCAAATTTTGGTACTCCTCATGAAATTGAGACTTTTATAACCTTCATATGAAATTTTGATAACCACACTAAAAAATTTTGATAACCACACTATGAAATTTTAATAACCTCCCCGGGATATATTAGTAACCTCCTTATGAAATTTTGTTAACCACATTATGAAATTCTTATAACCTCGCTATGACATTTTGATAATCTCTTTGATAACCTTTCTATATAATTGTGATAACCACACTATGAAATTTCAATAACCTTCCTAAGAAATTTTAATAACCTGATCCTATGAAATTTAGGTAAGCACACTATGAATTTTTGATAACCTTCCCATGAAATTTTGATAAGTTCCATATGAAGTTTTTGTAACCACACTATGGAATTTTGATAACCTCCTCATGAAATTATAATAACCATCTTATGAAATTTTGATAACCACACAGAGACAAGGAAATCAAAATCATATTATCGCCTACTCTTCTAACTCAACAATTTGCGAGATCTACAACTTTTATGTTTATCTCGAGACCTAATTCTGCCGTTTCGGTGGACGATTTTGCCCTTGAAATTTCTGGACGAAATTGATCTTCTCCTAAATCGACTTGGAGAATATTTTGGACGAAACTTCAGATGCTAAAGATGATTTGGGGCATCCTTATTGGCCATGTTAGATCCTAATTAATGAGGATAATCTAAATTTCTATTATTTTAATAGTAAAATAACTAAAATATTATTTAATAATGGCAATTTAGAAATATATTTGAAAAAAAGGGTACAATTGGAAAATATAAAGTTTCCCCTTATTCGAACTTTTATATATAGTATAGATATATAGTATAGATTTGGAGAAACTATTGATTTTGTCTCATTTCGGCCAGTAGGCTCATAGACTCGTTTGAGTCCATGAAACCCAAATTGTCAAGCCAGATATCTTGAAGGCTAAATTTGATATTCTTAGGCCCAATTCGTTAATATGGAAGCCCAAAAAAGGAGTCTGAGTCCAATCAGTAATTATGATGCAGTAATGATTCATCCCTGATGCAGCATTGTTAAATCCTATTTGAAGGAGGACTTCACAAAAACAGTTTTGGAAGAAAATTCATAACTTTTGATCCAGAACTCAGAAAAATGTAAATAAGGTACCGTTGGAAAGAGTATTCCAAAATCTACAACTTTTATGTTTATCTCGAGACCTAATTCTGCCATTTCGGTGAACAATTTTGCCCTTGAAATTTCTGGACAGAATTTATCTTCTCCTAAATCGACATGGAGAATGTTTAGGACGAAAATTCAGATGCTAAAAATATGTGGAGCATTCCTATTGGCCACGTTGGATCCTAATTAATGAGATAATCTAGATTTCCATTATTTTAATAATGAAACAATTAAAATATTATTTAGTAATGGCAATTTAGAAATATATTTGAAAAAAAAGGGTACAATCGGAAAACATAAAGTTTCCCCTTATTCGTACTTTTATATATAGTATAGATTACCCTTAATATTAAGCTAATAATCTTGGTTCAATTGTCCATTTGCAATCTTATAATTGCTCAGATTTTGCTGGATGTATGCCTCATTAAAAGCATGAATGAGTAATCAAGGTTTTTGAACATGTTTTCTCCTTTAGGCTTTAACCTAAACATTAGCCATAAATCGTTAATTTCAATTTTATAAATTTAAATGATGTCCCACATCTAGTAGAAGTGTTTACCTAATAGATTAGCTAAGTCAATGTTATTATTATGTTTTTACAATCCCACATCCAATAATTAAAAAGAAGAGATATTATCAGTTTGACTATAAAAGGAGAGGCTAACGATCATGGAAAATCATACCTTTCTCGGCCTTTTGGCTAAGATCAAGTATAGTATCTGATAAATGGGAACCTACGGGTTCCCAGGGTGAACCTCTATAGGTCTTACCTATATGTTTGCCCTCTGATATTAATTTTTTTATAGGGAAAGGACCCTTAAATAGTAGCTTGCTACTTGGGGTTCCTTTTGTGTCACCCTTGTTTTGCACTTCCGTGAGGGGCACAACCGCCAATATAGTCAAAGTTTTATTAACTCGATTTTTTTTCCTTCAATCAAGATTCTTTCTTGATCCGCTTGCTTTGTTTTGCACTTCCGTGAGGGTTTGGCACACCCGCCAATATAGTCAAAGTTTTATTAACTCTATTTTTTTTCCTTCAATCAAGATTCTTTCTTTATCCGCTTGCTAGGATGTTACACTCATGAATACACTGATAAAAAAAAATTCCATTTAGCATATGAAAAGTAGACAACTTCAATTTCAGTCACCAAGAGATGATATATATTACAAAAATCAATAAAAGAATTTGATTGTACGAAAGTACAATTATGCTAGCCATATAATTTCCTTGTGTTCCTTGTTCTCATGGACTAACAGGAGGAGCTCTGTGATATAATTTCCTTGTGTTCCTTGTTCTCATGGACTAACAGGAGGAGCTCTTTGATAAGCTGGTACTGTTAAAGGAAAGAATACTTGTCTAACTCCTTCAAAAAACAGAAAAATAATATTTGTTTAATTTAATAAGCTAGTAGTTTAGCTTTATATAGTTTTTTTTTTTTTTTGCTACTAAGCTTTATATAGTTTGTATCTCTATGATTAAGTAAATAAAATAATTGGAGGTTATTAAGTTATATTTGTATCACTTTATTGTCAAATATAGATAAAATTTTTCATATTATTCTTCAAATTTGCTATCATCGACACTACTATATATACAAGAAAGGCTTTTTTGTTTAATTTGACACAATGGGGTCGACAAAGAAAGTATTTTTTCCAGCTATGTGGCCGGAAATAGCCTTCATCAACTTCTACTTTTTGTCCTTTTTTGTTAAACATTGACGCTGGATGCCTTGAATCTGTTGATTTGAATCCATGAATTGAAATAATCCAAAAGACTGCTCAACACTCAACAGCTTTCTGTTCTGAATTAATAGAGTGGTAGCAACAGATCAAAAGGTTAGAAAAATAAAGTCAATTAGAAGAATTGAGTTAAATAGTTGTGTTAGTAATCCTGCAAAGTCCCTTTTGGTTTTGGTTTGTTATTATCTAGGTAACCTTATAATTATACCTTAATATCAAGCAAAATCATCTTGGCTCAATTGTCCATTTTTGCAATCTTAATTGCTCAGATTTTGCTGGATGTATGCCTTATTAAAAGCATGAATGAGTAATCAAGGTTTTTAAACATGTTTTCGCCTTTAGGCTTTTAGTAAGACTAAACATTAGCCATAAATCGTTAATTTCTAATTTAAATGATGTCCCACATCTAGTAGGAGTGTTTACCTAATAGATTAGCTAAGTCAATGTTATTATTTTGTTTTTACAATCCCACATCCAATAATTAAAAAGAAGAGATATTATCAATTGACTATAAAAAGAGCGGCTAACTATCATGGAAAATCATACCTTTCTCGGCCTTTTGGCTAAGATCAAGTGTAGTATCTGTTCTTATCAGTTTAATATCTGATAAATGGTAACCTACGGGTTCCCTGGGTGAACCTCTATAGGTCTTACCTATATGTTTGCCCTCTGATATTAATTTTTTTATAGGGAAAGGACCTTAAATTGTAGCTTGATACTTGGGGTTCCTTTTGTGTCACCCTTATTTTGCACTTCCATGAGGGTTTGGCACACCCGCCAATATAGTAAAAGTTTTGTTAACTCTGTTCTTTCATTCGATCAAGGTTCCTTGCTAGGATGTTACAATCATTGCTCATGAATATATACTGAATTGACAACTTCAATTTTAGTCACCATTACAAGAAGAGATGATATATTACAAATTAAATGAATCAATTAATTGATTAATCAAATCATTGAAAAGAATTTGATGCTGCTAAAGTACATTAATTATGCTAGCATATTAATGATTTCCTTGTCGTTTCCTTGTGTTGATACTTGTTCTCATGGATTAACAGGAGGAACTCTGTGATAAGCTGGTATGGTTACAGGAAAGAATACTTGTCTAACTCCTTCAGCTTTCAGTATAGGGAAAATGATGCTTGATGCTCCCTGAATGATGTCAAAATGGATAATTCTATCGGTAACCTTGTATAATTCAAAATTTGGAACATAATAGAGAGACCTAAGGATTGAATAAACATGAGAATAAGAAGAGAATATTGAAGATACAAACCGAAATTAATCTAGCACCAAGTTGAAGGCGTTTGAATGAAGGGAATGGAAGCAGTAAGCGCCCAACGCCATATATAGCCACCGCGAAGAAGTGTAGGATCAACTTTAATGGCCGGGGATTCATACCAGAGAGTAAAGCTATCGGTCCATTAGAGAAAATACCACCAAGGCTTAGATAATCGAAGCATGCTTGGCGCATTTCTCTGCTTGCAGGATCAGAAGATCCGCTAAATACCTTATAGAGAGCACCGGCTAGTGTGTTTATGGTAGATGCTGTTGGCTGCAATAAGGAGTCCATAAAATAATGTTGAAATTGCTCAAATATTTATGAGGTAGTAATAATCAAGATAAGATATTGCTTAATTATGTCCAAGATTGAGTTATATATATTTTGCTTACCTTGCGTAGAGTGTAGAAAGATTCTAGATAATTACACAAGGCAGATGAATCATGTAGATCGCGAAGAGGTCTAAGAAGGTCTCTTAGCACAACAATATCAGAAAGTGCGACGGTCATTCCTCCACCAGTTAAAGGATGCCTCATGTTGAATGCATCTCCTAGTAGAAGTGCACCTGGGGTTGGATATGGTGCAGCAGGCATGCTCCTATTTGGCATTGTTCTTATGTTTCCATTTTCAATTGCAGACATAAAAGTGTTTTGTAGCTCAAGGGGGAGCTGGAATTCATTAAAAAAATTCAATAGAATTGCTCATTAGAAAAGTTAATTGGCATAGAAAGCAAACAATCTGTTGGAAGGAGTTGAGAAAAGAGTCCATACCTGAGGAGCAACTTGACTTTTCAAGAAATGGGACATTTCACCATTGGAGATGGAGGGAACTTTTTGGCCAGGTATATCTACTAGACAACGGACCTCTGTGCTACTAATAGGATACATCAGAATGGGGGAAGGATCGGCCAAAATAACGTGTCCATGATTCGCGTATGGAAGCTTACAGTTCTCCAAGATCAAAGCAACAAAACAAGAGGGGATGTCAACCTGCAGAAATACCTATACTATTAATAATACAAACACTAAAGAATGATGCACAATTCTAGGCAGAATGAACACTTGAATGACACAGTGGGATACAATACAAGTTGATTGAATTGTTTGCTTATCATTTTCACCTTTGGATTGCAGAGAGAGCGTCTCAAATTCGAGAAGCATCCATCACATACGATTGTGAGGGGAGCTTTTGCTGTGAATTCTTCTCCATTCTTAGTTTTGTACTGCACCCCTTTAACTGTTCCCTTCTCGGTAATTAGAGATGTGACAGTTCCTTGTTCTAGTTTCACACTGTAAATCAGACAAATTTTGATCAAGAATTGAGATAAGATGTTTACTCAAATTATGAAATATCATAGGAAGGAACATGTCTAGATTGAGGAGAATATAAGAGATAATAATATACTTAGGAAGTGTTGATGCTTTCTGTCTCATTCTTTGAATAAAACGTCCATTGTGGAAACTTCTTCCAGCAACATCTGAAGCAAATTTTTGCAGGGGATATGAGAGTTTTGTGCTTTTCCCATCCTTGAACAATGCATATCCAAACACTTGCTGAGCGTCAATTTGTTCCACACAATCTGAGAAAACATACAATACACATAATTTACAGTAAGTTGCTTTAAAGTTAGGCCTTAAGGCTTAATACATATCGGTTGCTATTTGTCTGATTGAATTAGGATTGAATATGTACTATCATTAACTGCATTTTATCATTAATCATGTGTTATGGTATTACTTATCAGCTGAACAGGTCTTGGAGTGGGTAGCTTACCCTCAAGCCCCAGCTCCATCAGTTTCAAGTAACCTCCTGGTTGTAGAAGTTCTCCAACAATTCTATCAGGCAGACTCAAGTCTCTCTCAATCACCTTTACTCGGCGTCCATCCTTCAACATTCAACAGTAATCATTGGCATTATTCAAGAGATCTAAAATTTGCATTTTAAGTTACATTTGAACTCATCAAACAGATGATGAGAGAAAAGGAAATAAAGGGAAGGGTTCAGTTTATGAGTACCTTGGCAAGAGTGTAAGCAAGAGCAGAACCAGCAACACCTGCCCCAACTATGATTATATCTGCACTCTGATCACCTGTTTCTGATTCATGGGATAATAATGATCCATTTCCATTATCAGAGCTTGTCAAACAGTTCTGATGATTTTTCTTTGAAGAAAAAGTAGTGGTGGTGATTTGCTTCAGAAATTTCTTGTATAGCAAAAGAAGACCTAAAACAGAAGCCAGAAGAATCCCTCCAACTATAGATTGGCAAACCATCTTCTTGAAGAACTGAATTGTAATTGTGTTTAGTGTGTATGAACAATTGTGTGTTTGAGTTGTATGTTTCCCAGAAACTGAACTTTGATCCTTTTTATAGGCTATCTAATGGCCTAATAGAGAATTCAACAGTTGCTTTGTCCATGCCAAGGAGTCAACATTCAGCATTGTAATAATAATAACAAATCAAAGGAAAAAGTGTTGTAAAGATGATTTATTAGTCAGAGGGTTTACTCTGAAAAATGTAATATAAATCAAAACTGGTGGAGTTGATGGAGTTGGAGGATGTTAGCATTGGTCAAAAGGTCTAAAAATGGCATTATGATAATTGCTGAAAAACTCTTCAATGGTTTTTACCAAAAAATAACAAAAAGAACTCTTCAAGGTTTCCAAGTCTCAAGCCATGGAATGGAAGCCAACAAAAGACAAACTATAGAATCAGAAATTGAGTTTGAGAAGACAAATGGGTAAGTTTGGATGAAGTTATCTGTCAGAATTTAGGAGCAATATTTTGTCAAAAATCTGTCAGTCCAAACTCTGTTTCATCATGCTCAATGAAATTAAAAAAAAAAAAAATACATAGGTAAAAAAAAAAAAAAAAAAAAACTAAACCCAAAGTCCCTAAGCCCAACTTTAATGGTACTAATTACAAACAACAGTCTTGGGCTTGGCCCAGTAGAAAGAAGAAAAACCAACATGCTGTAAGTCTGTAAACTGCGCATCTCCGGTCGGAGTTCGAAACCAGCGGTCTCCCTTGGCTTCTTCTTCAGCTGGCTAATTTCTGAAATCCATGTATTAATATATTGATCTTGTGTTTTGCTGCAATGGGTGTTTCGGAAATTGATCAATCAAATCATTAATCCTTATAAATTACTTTTTTTATTATTTGCAGAGGATAAAGCAAAGATGCCCCATAGAACACGGCCTATGACAGCGCTGTTGCTTTTCACTGGCCTCAACGCTGTCTTGGTGACAACCATTACTCCTGTCTATGATTTTGTCTGCTTCCTTCCTTACTGGGAAAGACGGGTTTGTTTCTCCTCACTTCTCCTCTTTTATTAAGAACAGTTTAGTTTATATGTCTGAACCATATAGTTATGATATATGAATGGAAGCTTCATTTTTGAAGTGATTAGCTTCGCTGTTCATATGTTTGGAGTTTATTGCTTTGTTGCAAGCTTGCAACTAGAATTTAATGGATAAAATTTGTTCCTTTGTCCTAATATGAAGTATGAAGTTGCATTTCATATTTCACTTGGGGGCCATTATTCATCTTTTCACTGTTAGGGCAATCCTGATGAGATAGAAATAGGTTAGGATAATGGTTACTATTTGTCAATCTTTGTTGCATTACAGAACAGTCAAACTCTGAAATTTTACTTCATTAGGAATATTGGGCTATTACCCAAATTTCTCTGCTAAATCTTCACTGTGATTTAGGAATCCTCCTTTCAGTTTGTAGCCTTCTAACCTCTGTTGTTTACAGTTTCTAAACATTGAATTTGGGCCAAATATGTCTTGCAAGTTGCAACCTCTTCTTTCATTCTGTTGCATCTTGAATTGTAGTTAACTGCTCCAACCAGCTTCCTCCTTATATCTTTTGCTTATGCTTACAAACATGTGCAGTCTGCTTGTCAGATGGAGGGAGTCTTATATTGCTTGGACTTAGGAACTTAATGTTTGTTCTCAATTAGAAATATGTCTTACAAAAGAACTCTCTCTATTTGTACTAGATGCAAGTGCATCTATACTGTATGTTTTCTCGGTATACCTTAGTAAAGTTACCTTCTCTTTTGCAGATTTTTTGTTTCCTCAGTTCTCTATTTCATAATACAGGATGTTATTTCAAGTTTCAATAGTACCATGAATTCATTGAAGTTTTCCATAGGCAATAATATTTTGAATTGAATGCGAAATGAAGATTGTACATGTGTTTTTTGTTACTTTTTCTGTCATATGTTTAGGTGGCCATCTAAATCTCCTTGTGTGTCAGTTCTGGATTCTGATTAATGCCAGTCAAACATCCCACTTACTATGAATTCAACTATTGTTTCACATTTAAGTGTGTTGTAACTCTTGGGGTTCTTATTATTTGGTTTTCTTTCAGCGAGAACGGCGCCGTCTTGAACGTGAAGCTTTGGCAAATAGATCTCAATCATCCTGAAAGGTCCAAGATTCTTCTTGCTCTATAAAAATAGGTTTTCTTCACGGGTATCAATGACATCATCTGAATCACCAATTTTTTCTCTTCAAAGTCTGGAAGCAAGTATAATTGCTCCTCTAATCTGAATTCCCTTGTTGTAGATTGGAAACAGTTACTATGTCAAAAGTGTCATAAGTGATGAAAATATAATTGTTGGCCTTGGCAGATGCTGTATGATTCACTATGTTGATGAAATGACTAGATCAATTATCAATTTATATAATTCTTTTTGCGTCCTACATCTTTTATGTTCATCAAAGTTGTATTTATAGGTGGTTTACATTTCAAGTCATCCTTTGATATTGCATGTGCCTCCTGTTTTCCGTTGTTAATTGTAAAGTTGCAGTTAGTTTGAGGATTTTCTCTATCTCATAGGATTGGACAAGCATTTCATCTTTGGATTAGTTGATAAACTCCTACCTTCCTAATACAATGATTACAGAACATACTGATATTCAAGCGAAGTAATAGGAGAATGATTTCAGAATTATAAGTAAACATAAATACTCATACAATAGAAGCCGATTTCACTACAATCTGTCATGCAGTCCGCTGCACCCCCACGAACACCAAGAGGCCTAGAAAGCGCTTGGCTGCCTGCGGGTCACCGGCTTCTATTAGGCTAGCAACCTTATTGTCTATATACATACCTAATTGTTGCTTTCCATTCCCAATTTCCAGAAAGTTGAGGATGTGCCTCTTTCTCACACCATCACCAAATGCCTCAACAGCCAGATTCTGAGCCTGCTCAGAAAGAGGCACTGCAATCTTGTTCAAGCGCCAACACTCAGCAAGGTAGGCATTCCAGCATCCACGGTTCACATCACTATCGGTTATGCATTCATAAAACCCGGCAGGGTAGAACCGAGTCTTGGCAGCCTCCAGTGCCTCAGTCATGGTGGCTCTAGTCTGATGAAGCTGATGCTCAAGTCCAGCAATTCTGTCTTCATAATACGTCCTAATTTTTCCAACTTCCGCATTGTAGTCACTTCGCTGAGCGTCAAAGAGCTCTCTCCAACCAACTTCAACAGCTGTTATGGAACCGCTGCCTCTCTTCTCCAAGCGATCAAGTTTCGCATCATCGGAAAGGGCTGTCTGGCCGTCCTTGGTCCTTAGGAACTCGAGAAATTCGTAAAATTGCGGAGGCTCCATCTCTGGTATGGTTGAGAAGTAGCTATTGGTGATACCAATTTGCAGCACCCTTTCAAGTTTGGCTGCTCCCTCTATCGATTTCAAGGGCCGTAGGATTTTGGCCAAATAAGAAGTTGTGCAACCATATGTAAAGTAGACCGCTGGGTCAAAAATGGCTCGAGGGACACCAACAGCCACCAGCTTGTCTCTGGTCTCATTGATAAATTCTTCTTCGTTAGTGACTTTTCCATTTGGAAACTTGGCGGTATCAGCCATTAGGAAAAAATCCAAGCAGAAAGCAGTTAACAGTAGAGGGAGAAGAAGCAATCTCGTCACCTCAAGAAGGGCTATAAACTAAATGAGTTTTCTGTTCGTGATGAAGTTCTTTTTATATTACATGAAATGGGATTTGAAACGATTCATTTCAAAGTTGATAAAACTTAAAAGCCATGACTGTCTATAATTTCCATGGACATTCTTGTCAATAGATGCAAGGAAAGATACATGCACTGCAAATATCAAGCAAATATTCATTTTTTTTGGCAGAATATCAAGCAAAAGCAAATATTCATGTACTTGTAAGTATGTCATTTATTAAAGAAACACCTTTAATTCAAGACAAGACAAGTACTTTGAAAAAAAAAACGAAGAAAGATTGTTTTAAACAAAGGAAATGAGGTGAAAAGAATAAATTTTCATTAATTTCAGGATTAAATTACATTAAACATCATAATGAGAAAAAGAAATTGGAAAAGAATATATAAAAAATAATTGTTTCCAATTAAATTTGCTGACCAAGACGCAAGCCTTCGGTCAAAACAATGATACTACAAGCTTTTATACATCCCAAAAGAATGTACATCAGGGAGAGGGAGCTTTCCATTCAACACTATGCGAGAGAACTATAGAAGTGGCAGCATCTATAATTTAGTTCTGCATCTATAACTTTGGGTTAGTAAAGTGGCAGCACAGCTATTGCTTCTTCATGCAGGAATCCATGGCACCTTCTATCTCGGTTGACATTAACCACTCAAAGGCCAAAGGCGATCCTTTCATTTAACCAACTCGTAATTCATACTGCGGAGGTGAAGCAATCTTGTTTTTGACTATTTTATACAGCCTTTGAACTACATATACATTCGGGGTATGGATTTTCGTAAAAGGATTCTTCAGTCCGGAAACGTGCTTTGCCTTTAATTCCTGGTGAAGGACCTTTTCTTTTTCTCCGAGCTCCTTGTCTGCAACATAAATATGAAAAAACTATCACACTTCATTCACAGTTATGCCATTTGTATTGGACATGAAATAAGATACTTCCAATTTTTAATTTAGGTATACTTAATTTGTCACAAGTTTCCAGGGCCTAGTGGCTTACAAGTTACAATGCCGTAAGATTCTTATCAGACATAGCATATAAAGGGGTCTAATTCATGTAGAAAAGATAATTGCTATCATAGTCACCTGTTTTTGTGCATCTGCCGTATAAGGTATGAGAATGAGGAGTCTCCTCTTTGCTCTCCACTTTCTAACTCATCAAAAAGCCTCACAAGTCCTTTCCTGCAAAAAGGATCAATATACTTGAGATAAGAATATCAGTTGCTCAATAAGCATAAACATCTCATTAAAATAGAAAGTATTTCTCGGAAAGAAGTTAAAAAGCCATCACACTAAAGTTGACATGACCTTATATTGAGAGAATACCAACAAGATATTGCTATGTTCCAAGAGAATACACTTTATTTGACACCAGAACCAGAGTAAAAAACTGCATCCATGGAGACTAATTCCTGTGGACTCAACTGCTCACTCATGTATTTTTCTAAATAAATAACTCACCGAAAAATAAAGTTAATAAGTCTTGCCTTTAATCACATTCATGTCAGCCAAGTGGTTTTATGGGAATTCAACACAAAAGAAGAACTATAGAGGACTAAGATTACTCCAAATAAGATCAAATTCAAAGATGCATAGTTCATGTCCTTACTGAGAACCTGTTGGTAGCCCCTAAAAGAACCCAAAATAATATATCTACCATTGGTTACCTGTCTGGGGATATTGTCTTGCAATGGCCTAAAAATCTGCGGTGCCCCTCAACGGCTCGTGCCATGTTACCTGAATAAGATGGAACAAACACATCGCTCTCTATGGAAACAATGTAATCCAGTGCAGCACTTTGAGATGCATGCTTAGCAAATGCTTTCAACTCTTGTTCTGTTGCCAAATTTTCCTGAAATGAACAAAAATAATTACCAATTCAGGAACTAATCTACCAAGTCATATCTCCTCATGACCTATTTATGCAATATCAAACTATTATAACAATGCAACTAAGCAAACATAGGGCCCATTAACCTTGAAAACTAAATTTGGGAAATAAGACCGAAGCTCTGAAAGGCGAGCTTCACCACCATAAATTTCTCCAGCTGCAACATAAATGAGTGTTGATGGAGGATAACCAAGAGCTTGAAGGAATATTCCCACTTCCTTGGGAGTTAGTGGACAAAAGCCACCAATTCTCTGTTCCGTAGAGTTGATCTCTTTAACCTTCCAATGCTTTGTGTTTTCCCTGGAAAGAGATTTAAAGAAAAACTGAGTATGAGGTGAACATGCAAACACCAAAAAGATCACTTCTTTCAGGATTACTGCTTGGTCAAAATAGTCATTCTTTCCTGATCTTTGATAAACGTAACTAAAAGTGTAACACTCTGTCAGTAATTACATAAAGGAGAGAGAAACTAGCTAACTTTTTCCGAAGCTTTGAAACCATTTAATACAACAATTTGAAGTCATTGATACTTTTGTCAGGCTAGTTAATTCCAATAAATTCAATTGGTAAAACTCCTTCCTATGTTTCAAAAGACCCAGGATTGGTTAATGGTTATAGTTTGACAAATAGCCAGGAATTAACAAGCAATAACCACACTATATAAATAAAGGAGAACTAACAATTCCTTCATTGAACTGGACTGCTTTCATATGGAGTCAGCGTTCCTTTTTTTAAGCAAGACCATTCAAATTAATGCAGGAGAAAGAACTGCTGCTAAGCCTGTAAGACCATGAGCACAAAGGATAAGTTGTCACCTTAGTATTCTCAGCTCTTCAGATTCTGCATCAGTCAGACCATAAGTACAACCAGTAAAAGCTAGCATGTCTTTCTCATATCTTAAATGAAGTGCAATGTATCTTCCACCCCGCATCCTCAGCCGATCCACCAGGTTCTGTAGTGTCACCGTCATGCATAGTCAGAGCCGAATCTAAAAGGAAGCCCCATAGGAGACCTTTTAAAAGCATCAATAATGAAACTAAACATGAATATGTATTGGACTCAGTTGCATTCTAGCATTTACAATATGTTTGTTATAAGGCCTTAATTCCTTGCTGCATTGCACAAGCTTCACTTGGTTTTTGTTCATGTGTGTGCATGTGTGCAGCCACTAAAACAACTGGAGCAGCAACATCAAAGGGTAGCAACTCACCTTTCCTAAGCTTTCAATGGGGGGAGAGAAGCGGAGTGCATGGTATAAAGCACGGCATCTCAACCTTTGTATGTCAAGAGGAAGATCATTGTTTGCAAGTCGAGAATCTGATTTAACAACATGGATGACCTGCAAAAATTACTTGATCAGCATCCTAGGAACAAAATACTTAATCATATCTTGACAAATTTAAATTTAACTGGGACGGATTTTAGGATATTATTAAATGTAGATGATGTTGCAACGAATATCTCTTTTGCAGGATATCTAAAACTTTTGCCTTGATTGATTAAAACATATAGTTCCGACAAGTATAGCAAAAAAAAGCATGGTTCTAAATACCTGATGTTCCTCCCATAGCTGCATCATTTCTTTGTAGTAACCCATGCTAGACCAGGAAGTAAAGTGCTTTCTGGCCCGAGGAACAAGCTCCAGTTCCTTGGGAAGCTCCCTGACAACCCTCACATCTCCTTGTAAAGTTGTGATGAAATGAAGCTCATCAAATATATCAGAAAATGAACTGTTTCACAAAATTCATGATAAGAGACCCTAAGTAATACAGGACGGGTATCAAGACCAAAAACTTACAGACTTGTTTAACTTAAGCTAGAAACAATGAGAATACCTTGAGTCTTGCCAGAAGGACCGTTTATCCAGCTGTGGAATGACCAAAGTTGCATTCATTATGTGCGCAACAGCCACCATGTCTGATATCTAGAAGAGAATGATTACAGAATTTTTGGTCAAGAAAACAACAAATTTAATGTCGGATGGGAAAAACTATCTTAACCATGTAGCTAATTTTCTATTCTACAAAATCATAGCATGTGACTAAGGTTGTAGTTAGGCATATATAAGGAACAAGCAGGCCAAAAAAAAAATGATAAAGAACAACAAAATTGGTATAAGTAAACATACACCGGTGCGCATTTGATTCAGACCCCCATTGCTTTTCACTGTTAAATAGCGGCCAATACCTTGTGCAGCTGACATTGCATAAATTGAATGAGGAAAAAACACAATTGGAGACGACAAACAGATAAACAAACAAATAAACAACTACAGAATCGCTAAAAGATTACTAAACAAACAAAAGATCGAAAATTGAAAAAAGTAGTCTTCCAAAAGAGTGAATTTTACTAGAAGGGATTACTGGAGTCAGATAACAACTAGGATCAATTTAAGATTTTACCTTTATATTTACTTGTAGGCTTCACACATGAATGTAAACCATGGCTAGAAGGAGCACCCCATAGTTCTTCATCAGCTATCTACAAAAGTCAAGAAGTAAGTATTAGTATAAAAAGGCTATTCATCCATGATATCCCTATTCTGTATTTTTAACAAAGCATCATGCTTTTCTAAATCGTGCAGTTAAAAAGAATCATGTTCATAATTTCAGATAGTGCCATAAAACAATGACCCATTTTTTGAGAGCTTCAAATATAAGTACCCATCAACAGAAACAGAAGAAACATCGAATCCCAAACCTGTAAAAATGGAGATAGCGGTGGAGTTTCGGATTGGGAGCGAGACTCGTGAGAGATAATTGGGTGTCGTTGGTCTTCCACGATGTTGCCAGCATTGAAGAGAAATATGAAGATTGAAAACGCAAAGATGAAGATAATGTAAAGGGCAATGGTAGTAGGAGATTGCTTTCTGGAGAGAAATTTGGATGTTGAAGAGGATTTCATAAGAGAAGAGCCTCTGTAGTTTACCATTCCAACAAGCAGAAGCAGATCTCCGGCATCACTTTCTGCTTTTCCGACTTCGATTTGCTCGCGTATATATACATATCCCTTCAAATACAAAATTTCCACACATCATAATTAAACAAAATCGTCGCTAAAGCCTTGATTAGATTTGCCGACGAACTGTCTGAAAAGGATAGTCGGGTCGGGTTGGGATTGGTAACCAGTTGGGCCTAAAGCCCATAATCTTAACCAATAACTACTAAACGACACCGTTTATCTACTCGGGATTGGCCGGCGTAACAAAAACGCAGCGTTTTGGTTCACCTTCCCAAAACCCACACAAAATCTCCAGTTCTTCATTTTCTCAGCAATGCTAATGCCAAGATAAAATCCAGCATTTTCCCGCACTAGAAAGTGAGGAAAAGTGAAGCTTTTTTTTTTTTCTTTTTTCCTTTTGATGATAGGAAAGGAAAATGAATTCTCACCTATCGAAGCCAATTAATTTCATAGAAGCTCCAACGAGATTTTGTTACTCATCCAAAACTATTCTCATTAGATTTCCGTTTTCTTTTTCTCGCAATAAATTCTGTAATAATGCTTTTAAACCTAAATTAAGCTTTAATAAACGCAAAATTCTTACTATTACTGCTTCCAAAGCTTCCAATTCCAGTTCGAGTTCCGACTCAGTTGCGGCTTCAACCAGTGTCCAAGCAGAAGAGGATGCCGAGTCCACTGAGTTATTTGAGGTTCTTTTCTTTTCTTTCTGCTTTCCTTCCTGTGCATTTTTTTTTACTAATGTTATAATCAATGAGGAAATAATTTTGGGTTGGGGAAAGCGGAAATGAGAAACCTTGAGTCCAACTGATTAGTTTTTGTTTTCATTTTTTAACTTGCTTTTGCTTCTTGTTTGAATTGCAAAAGGTAAATAATATAATTTTGAATGATTCATTAAAAAGATTAAATTTTTTTTTTTCCGGAATTCTTATGAACTGGAATGTGTTTGTGTAATTTGTTGTGGACTGTGAAATGCTTAGCAATTTGAAATGGGGGGAATAGTTTATTAATTTTGTAAGTTCTTAGCTATTGCTACAATGGTTTTACTATAAAGTTTCTTGCTTTGTTATAATAGATGCTACTTTCTGGAAGCTTAATTTTGTAAGGATAACAAGTCTGATCTCATAGAATTATTGCTCTTACTTGTAAAAGCATGTTTAAAACTAGCTTGAATCAATAACTAAGATGTGAGTGTTTTTTCCTCCTGAGTTTTCACTTTAAAGAGACAGGATCATGGACTTTAGAGTTATATCATACTAATTACCGTTCAGATGGCCACTGATTTGGTAATGTTTGTATACCCTGTGGTTTTTCCTTGTGTTCTAACTTTTGTTCTTTTCAATAATATTTCAGAAATTAAGGGACGCAGAGAGACGAAGAATAAATGAATTGGAAGAGCTTGAAAGGAAGGCTGACTTGCAGCTAGAGAGACAGCTTGTTATGGCTTCCAATTGGAGCAGAGCACTGTTGACCATGCGTGGAAAGTTGAAGGGGACAGAGTGGGATCCTGAAAACTCACACAGAATTGACTTTAGTGACTTTATGGGACTTCTTAACTCGAACTATGTTCAATTTATGGAGTATTCAAATTATGGCCAAACAGTATCTGGTAAGAAAGTTTTTCTAAACTTTTTTTTTATATACATATTTGTGCTTTATTAAAATGGATTTTATATGTAATATTATACTGAACTCTGTTGAGAATCCTGCAGTGATTTTGCCATACTACAAAGATAAGAAAATGGATGGAACAGGAGAAAATTCAAAGAATGAAATAATATTTCGGCGCCATGTGGTGGACCGCATGCCCATTGATTGTTGGAATGATGTCTGGAAAAAGCTTCACCAACAAATTGTGAATGTTGATGTCTTGAATGTTGACGCAGTACCTGCAGAAGTCTATACCACTGTTGCGACTGCAGTTATATGGTCTATGCGACTTGCCTTGTCAATTGCGCTATATCTCTGGATTGATAATATGATGAGGCCCATTTATGCAAAGCTAATACCTTGTGATTTAGGAGCTCCTAGCAAAAAAATTAGGCAACCACTCAAGCGTGATGCCCTTGGATCATTAGGCAAGAGCCGGTAAGCACACAATGTAAATTTACTGTATGTAGCTTACTCAAGAGTTTTTCATTTTTCTGGTAAGAAAGCATTGTTATAATCTCAATAACTCTTTGCAGATTTCTAAATTTTAATCTCAAGTCAATGATGATTGGAGGCTTCTTAATTCTAAGATTACAACTTGTGTAGTCCTCAAAAAGAAGAGTTTCTGTCTTATATTAGTCAATGCTTGCATGAAACTTTACTGATGCACAGATTCTTGTCACATTTGTTTGTTTTATCGAGTCAAGGAATTTAGGCTATTTGTTGTGACTTGTGAGTATAGTTTGAAGTGTCGTTAGTAGTAAATAATTCTACCTGGGCTTGCATTTTAACCAGGGCAAAATTCATATCAGCGGAGGAAAGAACTGGTGTTACTTTTGATGATTTTGCTGGTCAGGAATATATAAAGAGGGAACTACAAGAGATTGTAAGAATCTTGAAAAATGAGGAAGAGTTCCAAAATAAAGGTATCTATTGCCCAAAAGGTGTTCTATTCCATGGGCCTCCTGGGACTGGTAAAACACTGCTGGCCAAAGCTATTGCTGGTGAAGCAGGACTACCATTCTTTGCAGCAAATGGCACTGACTTTGTAGAGGTGAGGACTGGTTTCTCCACAAATTCCCAGTGTTGTTAATATATCAGTTTTATCTTTTGGGTTTTCAGATGCTTCATTTTATGCTTTATCCTATACATTCTTCGGATAATATGGTCTTAAATCTAGTTAAGTTGGAAAACAGATAGTTTTAACTTGAAATTTGGGACCCATGGACTAGAAATCTGACTAACAAATTGCTTCACTTGCCAGATGTTTGTTGGCGTCGCAGCATCACGAGTGAAGGACCTGTTTGCTAATGCCAGATCATTTGCACCTTCCATAATTTTTATTGATGAGATTGATGCTATTGGTAGCAAGCGTGGCGGACCGGATATAGGTGGTGTAAGTAAGACTATTCATCTTTATAGTTTTGGCTCAGAAAATTCACCTTTACTATCATATTTCTCCTCTTCGGGGAAACCTTGGGGATCGGAGTGCAGGGGTTTTCTTTTCTGCTTGAGCAACAGGCACTCTTAAATGGTGATAACATTTACAGACCAAGCCTTTCACCTTTTAGCTGCAGCAATTACTCATCTGTGTGATAGATGTATAATGTTAAAGTAACAAAACAAAGACCCATCTTTCCTCGTTATAATCACATATATTGAATCTTAATGGCTTTGTGCATGTGACATTTTTTATAGGGTGGTGCCGAAAGGGAACAGGGTCTGCTTCAGATACTGACTGAGATGGATGGATTTAAAGTTTACACATCACAGGTATCAATTTATGTCTTCACTTGAACTGAAGAGGAGCTTCTTTTAAAAAAAAAAAAAAAATTTATTTATGTATTTATTTATTTTATTTTATTCAACTGCTAAATTTGGGCTTTTCAGGTATTAGTTATAGGTGCCACAAACAGACTGGATATTCTTGATCCTGCTCTCCTTAGAAAGGGCCGGTTTGACAAGATTATAAGAGTTGGGTTGCCATCCAAAGATGGTAGATTGGCCATATTGAAGGTGTGTCATTAATTAATATTGTAATGAGAAGCCTTTAATGATCTCATGCATTCTTTCTATATTTTATAATATGAGTTTATTTTGGCACTCCACAGGTCCATGCTAGAAATAAATATTTTCGTTCCGAGGAGGAGAAAGATGTTCTCCTGGAGGAAATGGCTGCACTTACGGAAGATTTTACTGGGGCAGAGCTTCAAAATATACTGTACATATGCTATACTAGCAGTTTCTTACTTTTGCTTTATTACACATGACATCTGGGGACAGAGCTAATGTTTCCTAAACTGAGATGACAGGAACGAGGCTGGAATTTTGACTGCCAGAAAAGATCTTGATTACATTGGACGGGAAGAACTTCTAGAGGCTTTGAAGAGGGTTAGTTCTGTGTACCTTATATACAGCTTTATTGCTTCAACATATTGGTTGTCACTTTCTTACTTTGTTCATTATTTACTCTTCAGCAAAAAGGCACATTTGAAACAGGCCAAGAAGATAGTAGAGAAATTCCAGAGGAAATGAAGTTGAGATTGGCATACCGAGAAGCATCTGTTGCTGTTCTTGCATGCTACTTTCCAGATCCCTATGGCCCATTTATAGAGGTCACTACAATAATATATATCATCAATTGATATGATTGTATCATTGGATTCTGTGACATCTTTCCATATATGTACATTTATTAATTAAATCTTCTTGTTTATCTCCTACAGACAAATATAAAGTCTATCCGTAGTCGGCCAAATATGAGCTATGCTAAAAGTTCGGGCAAGGTTTTCAGGAGAAAATCAGATTATATAAACTCTTTAGTGCGTGCCTGTGCTCGTAAGTAGTGAAAACTTTTCCCACTATCATCATCATCATCATCAAGTACTTTGTTAGTTTAATTGCAGTTATAGGGGTTATGATTTGCATTATTCTTACTTTGGTTTCCATGAAATTCTGTGCATTTGAAGTTCACATTATTGTTTTCTCCTTTGTTGTGTATACGAAGGGGAAGAATCTGGCTAGGAAGTGAAGTAGTATGAAATTTGTTTTTTATGTGGATTTCCATGCATGTAAGCTTGACCCCTCAGCAGTAGAGCTGTATATATTTTAAAAGAAGATGCAACTCATTAAGTGAAGATTTATTTTTAAAGCATCTTCTATACATTTTCCTTAAAGGAATAATTAAATTTAATTATATCATTTAAATAAGCCTGCCTCCCTCCTTTTTAACCAGCTTAATTGACGCAACTTGCAACTAGATTAGACCTCTTAATTTTGTCAGGTCATATATATCTTGTCAAATATAATCTTGATAACTGTAGTAAGAATACTTTACATCTGTTACGCATAAGTTTCGTTTGATATTTATCTTTTTCTCTGATATAATGAAGATAATATGTCTCACTGGTAGCTTAAAAATTTGCAGCGAGAGTAATCGAAGAGGAAATGTTTGGGGTTGACAATATGTGTTGGATCGCAGCAAAATCTACATTAGAAGCTTCAAGGCTTGCTGAGTTCTTGATTTTGCGGACAGGGATGACAGCCTTTGGGACAGCATACTACAGAACTCTAAGTGATCTTGTGCCAAATGTATGTTTACAGTGTGTCTGCTAAATCTCTATAGCTTTTTGTGAAGATCTTTTCTGTATTAACATTGATTACAAAAGTAACTTCATCATGTTTATACAGCTTGCTTCGAAACTTGAAGCACTTCGTGATGAATACATGCGTTTTTCTGTGGCAAAGTGTGCATCTGTGCTGAGAGAGTTCCATTCAGCTGTAGAGACAATTACAGGTTAGTCTATTTGATATAAACTGATTCCACTGTATTTAAGCTGACTAATTTATTGCTTATAAAATTGTTGGTCTGACACCATTACTTCAGTTAGCTTAAAGATACTAAGAAAGTTTTGAATTTTTTGGCCAACAGATCTGATTCTGTACTTACAGTTTGAAATTGGAATAAATAATTAAACACTTTATTGTTTATCTTATCTTTACATTTTGCAGATATTTTACTTGAAAAAGGAGAAATTAAAGCTGACGAAATTTGGGACATATACAATAGAGCACCTCGAATATCTCAGGTACTTTCTGAGCAAAGAATAACAAATTTAGGGATCCATAAAAAACACAAAACCTCTTGAACTTAGGATGAATAATCATGATTGTATTATGTCACTATGTTGGTTGTCCTAACTTCATTACATACCTTCTTTGGAAAGCTGCTATGTTTTCTTTGCATAACTGAATCTAATGTGGAAATATAAGCATTTGCATTTTTGGTTATGACTGATATATTCTATCCAGAAAACAGATATAAAACCACCTATTCATTATTGTTGATGATGCAATCCTTTTGTATCCAGTTTGATGATTGCATGATTGATGCTTTTGCCCATTGTACAGCCTGCTGTTAGTCCAGTTGACGAATATGGAGCCCTAATTTATGCTGGGCGATGGGGAATCCATGGGATCTCACTTCCGGGGAGGGTTACATTTGCACCTGGAAATGCTGGGTTTGCAACTTTTGGTGCACCACGTCCCATGGAGGCAAGTTGGAAAGACTTTTCCTTGATTATATATGTCATTTATGCGAATACTGCTGACCCTTTAAAAAAAATGTGCAGACTCAAACTGTTAGTGATGAAACTTGGAAGCTAATAGATAATATTTGGGATAAGAGGGTTGAAGAAATAAAAGCTGAAGCTTCAATGGAGGTTGAAGAAGAAAAGGAGAAGCCACAACTATTGATGGCCAGTCATTTTCTGTGAAGTCATGGTATTGTTTCTTTCCTAGTTTATGAACTCTCTCTCTCTTTAATTTCTCTTCTAGTATGAATACTGGTAAACTATGCTTTAAAGCATTCTTATATGTTTTGGTTTACGAAACAGTTTTGCATACAATCACCTGGGCTTACATAATTTGCTAGAGTTAACACTTCTGCGTGATGGCAACTTTGGTTTCAATGCACACGATTGATTACATGATATTGGAGATTTTCAGGACTCGAGAGGCCTCGTGAATCAGGCCATCCTTAATTTTTGTAAGCACAAGACACCAATTGGGTGGATTTTACCAAGGCTGTTGTTGTATACTACAATTAGGAGATCGATTCATTACACTCAAAATAGAGTTGTGCTGCTAGCTGTAGAATTTAAATGAATTTTGATTGTTCCAAAGGGAGAATTTCTCAGCCTTCTTTCTGTGTAAATTAATCCATGTGTTGTTCATATATGGCATTACTTTAGTTACAAATACATGAAATAATTGAGCTGGAAATTTACTGGTATTACCATTTAAATCCTGTCCATGAATTGTTTTGATTTGTTTGTCTTTATTTCCTATAGTCGAAATAAGGCCGTTGGTAGACAAGTGTGATCAAATTTGATTACTGATCAGCTCTTTTGTCAGCACCGCAGGAAACTCAGGTATGGAGTCTGTTAACTTGACAAGTTTGAGTAAAACATGTTAAGCCTCCTCTTTTCTGCAATTTACCATGGTAAGGATCAAACAAAACTGGATAGGAAAAATAGAAAAAAATTTTGATATGTATTCGAATCGATATCTTGATAGTTGACAGTATGGTTACACCCTAAAAGGGAGAAGGTCAAGATCTATATTCTCACTGAACCGGCGTTCAGATGGAAACTTAGGAAGGTGAGCAGCTATTCTTTTGGCACTTTTCAAGTAGGATGCATATTTTCCTATGATAGAAGAAGCATCCCCATTTTCTGCATCATTGTATTGATAGGATTTGTCACGGTCTATTCTTATCGCCTGAAAGGCAGTAGCCAAAGGCAAGACATGATTGCCATGACTGTTTTCTTTTCCGATTAGGTCTTTAAGTGCCTTCTTCCTGATTATCCAGCTGCCAGTTCTCAGGTCAAAATGGTATAGGGGAAGAAACCTTTGCCCATATATGGCTACAAACTCCAAAGCCGCAAGAATGAATTCAAACTCCTCGTTTGACATGTAGTAAGGAAAACTAACTCTTGTCCATCCAGGTTTTGCCCCAACGTAGCCCTGCAAGTGGCCAAGGAAATAATAATATATATTTAAACCACAATAGATGAGATAAGTTTCTTTGACTAATCTTAGAAAGCGTTTTAAATGCAAATTCATGAACAAAATCCTTTATATTTGACTTGTAAGTGGCGGCGAGGCGACCAAAGGTATTTGACTATACTTTAGTACTACTCTTCCAAGTCTTGATTCCACTTGAACAAGAAAAACAAAACAAAAAGGTGGCTAAGTTTGAAATGTATACCTTTTCAATAGCTTCCCGGAAGGCAAGAGACCGAGTCTCGTCGATATCAAGCAAACTATGGCCATAAGGTCCGGCACAAGCACAGCCGCCTCGAGCTTGGATGCCGAAAAGGTCATTTAGGAGAGTTGCAACAAATGGTCCATGAAGAGGCTTATCCCTCTTCTTCCCTGTTTCACCCCACATGAAAAGTCCATTTTCAAGCTTTTCCTGTGTCTCGTCAAGGGAAGAATTGGTGGTGGAGTAGACAAGGAATGAAAGTATGGCTTGTCTTTCTTTGTCTTTGCTTGTGTTTCCTAAAACCCATATGTTTTGGTTTGGAATAAGCCTGTCTAATGCTCGTTGTATGTATGACTTTTCTTGCTTTTCAATCACTTGATAACCAATGTATTCTTTCACCCAAAAGGCTAATGCTGCTCTAATCATCTGAATTATTTGTGGAGTCCCTCCATTTTCCCTTTCTTCTATGTCATCTACATATAATGTGTCCTGCAATTTTATTGTTAAGAAAATGCCCCATGTTAAATTTGACTAGAAAAATAGTTTTATCTTGGAAATTCAAATGAGAGTAACTAATTTACCCTTTCATTGAAACCATTGACATAATTAACAGTTCCACCTCCACAAGTTGATGGAGGAGAAGATCCAAGCTGATAAAGAGCCTTGCTCATCAGAAGGATACCGGGCGATCCAGGGCCGCCAAGAAACTTATGTGGGCTAAGGAAGATAGCATCATATCCATCCATCTCCCCTGATCTCATGTCAATCTCCACGTAAGGACCACTATCCATGAAAATCATGATCAAGAACAATCAAAATCAATATTTTAAGAGTAATGCCAGCCTAATTCTACCATCCAATATCCCGTCTAGACTTGTGGAAAAAGTTACCATAATTTCTAAAACCCTATTCAATAATAGCCTAAAATCAAGCATGCAAAACCTCTTTATTTGTAACTACGAGCGAAACCTAATTTTTTTTTTATTAATTTGAAACCTTAATTATTAGGGGATATAACCAGCGGTAAAATCAAGTGGAGCAAAAAGTATTTTCCATATTTTAATTTTTAATGTCTAAACATTAATGGAAGTAATTAATTTGAAGCCAAAGACAATAATGTACTCCACATACCTTGCTGCAAAGTCAAAGCAAACAAAGCCACCATACTCATGAAGCAATTTGGCAATCTCTCGAGTATCTGTTTCAATCCCTGTCACATTGCTACAAGCCGAAAACGAACCAAGCAAAGGCCTATTGGCATATTTATAAGACTCAAGCTTTTGTCTCAGAGCTTCAATGTCTATCAACCCATTCTCATCTAAACCAATCTGAACAACTTCAGCCAGGCTCTGGCGCCATGAAAGCAAATTGGAATGGTGCTCGTAAGGCCCAACGAAAACGACCCATCTTTTGTCATTGGTCAAGCAATTAATAACACAGTCTCTCAGAATTGATGGGACCGAAATCCCCATAACTTCTTGTAGCCTTTTAATGGCTGCCGTAGTTCCTGAGCCACAAAACAGAATTGCATCATCTTGTCCACCGCCCAGACATCTTTTAATGTAGTTACATGCTTCGTGTACCATTTTCGTTGTCCTTCCCCCGACATAACTGTCACACGTGTGAGTGTTGCCTATGCATGAAAAAAACCAGATAAAATTAAATTAATTGATGAGTTGACATTTTAACAACTCTTAAAAAAAGAAATTTTAATTAAAAAGAAAAGATTGATATGTTTTGTTTACCATAAAAAGGAAGAACATTGGTGAGAATGAAGTTTTCGATATAGTGAAGAGACCGACCGGAAGCGGTGTGATCAGCATAAGTAAGTTTTCTGGTTCCAAAAACAGAGTCGAACTCTGTATCGCCGCCGATGATTTGAGATCGTAACCATGATAGCTTTTTATCAGCTGAATCAACCTTGGGCACACCCATTTCTAGAGTTCTGAATGATTCTGAACCTGCATGGCAAAGTTTGCTGGAAACATGGGAAGAATCATTACTGCTCGTTGATGATTCTGTTTCTGATGAATGTTTCATCATGTTCTTCGTATGATCGGTTTTTGGCTTCAGTTTCCTGGATTTAGGTGTTTCTCTAAACATGGGTTGCTCCAGCTCCATGTTCTTCGACACCCTTCTACAAACAATGAATCTGTTTTGAATATGTTTGTTCTATAGTTTATAATGTATATGAAACAAGAAAGAAATAAAGAAGGAAAAAGAGAAGTAGAAGAATGGCGGGGAAGAAAAGAAAAGATATTTGGTTTATTTATAGAAGTTTTTGCTGTGGGGAGTTAATAACTCTAATCAGCTGCAACTACCCACATAATTAATATCTACTACTCCATTATATTAAGCCATGAATATTCCGGAAAAGGAGTTCCTTGTTTTTATACAATCCATTTCCTGTTAGATTTGGACTTCAAAATCAAAAGAGTCAAAAGCCGACATGAAGGACCATAGTAAATTACATTTGACATTATTTTCTTTATTTATTTTTTCATCATATATAATATATATGGAACGAATAAAATAAAATCCTTTCACTCAAGAAAAAATCCACACCACATGCATAAACTTTAGAGTGGTTACAATTTACAGAGTTGCGGGCAACCCAAACCATGGCCTCTACGCGTTAATATAAAATATAGCTGGCTAATATAAACTATGGGATCTTTTAAAAAAATTGTAGAAAAAAAATGCAGTCCGAGGTAGAAAAAAAGGTTGAAAGAATACTTAATACGAAAGGTTATTCCATTTCTGTGGCAAATTCTCAAATTAAGTGCCGGATAGGTTTTGGTTTGGAGTTCACGCGATTTTACTTTGAAGACATCGGGTTGGCTTATTATAGGGATAAAATTCTTTCAATAATAATTTTCTTCATTCACAAAACTGGAATCCGAGATTTTGTTTAAGGGAAATAGATGGCAAACCACTTGAACCAACTACTTTTTGGTAACGTGGTCTATCTGAATAATCTTATACTCATGATATATTTATTAATGAAATGCTACCAAACTTTATCCTAAAAAAAAAAAAAATTTGAGGTTCAAAAACTTCCTTATTCTAATAGGGCTTGGTTAAGGCTCGGTCTCGGCCTTAAGCCCTTAACTCCTTACCTGATAGAAAAGTTTCCTTCAATGGAAGCTAACCGGGGTGTTGGCTCTAAATTAAATAAAAAATGAAAGGTCCATTCCTTTCTTTCGTACATGAGCACCCACCCCTAGAATATCGAAGAATTTGTACCTAAAAATACTCATATTAGGTCAGATTTGATAAATTAAAACTAAACTTAATAAATTGTTTCAAATTAGACTCAAATTAATATGAGATAAGGACTAATTTAGATGGAAATTTGTTTGTGAATCTCGTGTGCTATTTAAGTATTCGCATTTCAGAATTTGAGAATTTGACACGTAACAATGTTGATTGGGACAAAAAATTAAAAATAACAATTATTTTATACAATAAATGATTTTGTTTAAAATCAATTCAAAATCCTTTTTGAAATTGCTTTTTATACAATTCAAAATCTTGTTTCTATATACACACACTCATGATCCACGTGATACAATAACCATATTGAATTAAGTCCCCTTCCACCATCTTTTCAAATTTTACTTTTCAAACTCTTATTTTTCCTTTTTGATCAGCCTCTAAGTCATAATGTTACTACTACAAAATTTTGTTGGGTAGTAACAAGACAAAAATGATGAATAAGACTACAAGCAACTAGGAAATTTATGTGACCGTACCAAATTTAAAGGAATCTTCGTGTTGTCATCCTCGTGATTATTAATTAAATTGTGTACCATTACGTACAAATTAAACATGAATTCATGTATAATGACTAGTTTTAATCGGAATATATAACTTGTTTGACATTATATTTGAAAAATAGAATATAATTAAAAACAAAAAAAATTACTTTTCATCTCAAATGTAATTCCAAATATATATATACACTATTGGATATTGAAAAAAAGCATAGATTAATTCAACCAAAAAGAAAAAAAAAAGCATAGATAACAATTAATTAGGAATCTTCGTCTCTATCATCCTCATGAATCCAAGAAATGTAATCAAGTTGAACTATAGCATGACTATTCGTTGGCGCCATTTTAGAATTGAAATATTAACCCGTTTGGACATTGTGTTAGAAAAAATAGAATAAAAAATAAAAAATAAAGGGTAAAGTTATTTACATTACCATAAATCACATCACTTTGCTACACTACCTATATGGCTATATCCAACGGTTGTTATTCAAAAAAATAAATACTTTTATCTCAAATGCAAATCCAAATATTTTTTTTTGTGAAAAATCCAAATAAATTTTGGTTTACTTCAAAAGTAAATTTTTACACCGAAAACCCATCCATTTAATTGACAGGTCATATTTTAGATATTTTTGCGTTTTAACTTACCTATTTAACCATCTCATAATAAATTATGTATGTAATTAAATAAAACTAACCAAATATTGGGGAAAATATAAGAAGTACGTAAAATGAAGGAGAAGGAACTAATAAGGGATGAAGAGAGCCTACAGAATGTTTGCTGCCCACAGGGACAGAAACGCCGCTACAGCAAACATGATAAAAGGAAGCTTTTTATTGGCTAGACAACATCACCTAGAGGACTTTTATTTTGGGTTTTTTACTTTTTATATGATTGAAATTTGAATTTGAAGGTAGATGTTTTAGCATTTTATTAATCATTTAATAATCATTTTGGCTAGCTAGTATATATATATATATATATATATATATATATATATATATGTTTTAGCATTTTATTAATCATTTATATCGTTTTTTTTTTATATTAATCCATCGATATTTGGTAACCACATCAAACCTAATTAGTCTAGAATCCTATACTCTCTAGTTCTAATGGTAAAGAGTGTGTATCCAAATCCAACCAAATATTTTGAAAATAAAATAAAATCCAACCAAATATTGTAAAAATGAAATTTTGGCACAACCAGCAAAAAGAAAATGTAAAAATGAAAATTTGAAGTGATTGTCACCAAGCTTTAATTCAATTAATTAATGGTGTATATTTGAAGTTCTTAAAAAGGAAATAATTAAAGAATTGGAAACCGTGATCTTTACCCTTTCTAGACGTTAATAAAAGATTTTCAATGCGACACAACTAACCTGATTCAATCAAACTTCTTTCTTTTCTAACTTAAAAATTAATGCATGCATGCATGTTCATCGAGTTTAATTTGCAACAAAATCCATTGTCACTTTCACTTGCTAGCTGGCTATAATTTTAGCCATTGCTTTGGGTTGATTTGAATGTCTTTTGCCACGGGCCTAAAGTATGTCCGTACAATCATCTAGGCTAGTAATTGTTGTGAACCTTTCACCTCTGCAAAAACTGGCAAACTGCTTACAAATTTACACCAAAAAGAAAAATCCTTACAAATTTTGAATATTGATATATTAAATTGTTACTACTATAGTAGTATATTTGTTAGCAAATCCATGGAAATTAGACTCACCATATACTCCATGTGTCTCTCAATAATGTCACCATTTTGGTCAAATTATTCCAAATTTTGACTATTAAATTAAAAAAAAGTTATATAAAATTAAATTTTAAGAAAGCATGTTTTGGTCGAATTAAGTTTCAAACTTTTAAAAACATATTTTTAATGATTTAATCTTGTATATATTTTTTATAATTGTTGACTCCATGTAATTTTTGATGATCACAAAACATCCTTCTTTTGTATTTAATTAAGTCTAATTAAGTGTGTAGGCTTCAAAAGAATCTATTTATCTCAAATTGGAGCAAATAATCTTTGGAGAAGTGCTTAGAAAGGAATTCTTGAAGAAATTCTCAAGGAAATTGAGTATTCAAAGATTGGAATAAAATGAAGTTTTAATCGATTAATGGTGAAACATTAAACTTGAGTTTTCATCGATTAATACTGCATCCGTACATGCTGTCAACACTGCCACTTTTTTTTTGGAAAGACTATGTGAAGGCGAGAAGTTTTAATCGATTAATGTTGAAGTTAAAACTGAAGTATTCATCGATTAATACTCATCCTGACAATGGCAGACTCACTACAGGACAAAAAAACAGCTAGTTTGAAATTTTGAAAAAGGCTCCAAACGGCTAGAACTTGTCTCCAACGGCTAGAAACATGAGAGAGGCTATAAATACACATCATAAATGCAATTTGAAGCCTCCTAAGAGAGGGAAATTCATTGTTGATCATCTATTGAAGCTAAAATCATCATTTTCTCTTTGTTCTTCATTTACTACACTTGTAAGAGAAAACTTGTTGTGCTAAATCTTTGTACTTGGGATCTTTGGGAGATCATTGTACTTCTCATTCATCTTTTCTTGGGTAGATTAAGTTGGGTTCAACTTGATTTGAAGATTTAGAGCTTGGGGAGAGCTCAATTTGTAAAAGGCTTGGTGGAAGCTCATTTCACCGGTTTAGTGGATTTGGCTAAAATCCTTGATTGGGGAGATCAAGGTAGAGGAAGTAGGTATTCTAACACCGAACCTCTATAAATTGTGAGCATTTACTTTCTCTAAACCTTCCTTTTACATTATTGTTCATCATTCTCCATTTTCTACCTTCATATCTCATTTATTTCTTATCTACCTCTAACCCGTTTTTACCAAAGTTCTTGTACTTGTCATAAATTATTTAAAAGTGCTATTCACCTCCCCCCTCTAGCACCATATCAAGGGCCTATCAATAATTAGCGATCAAAAGTTTAAGATAGTTTGATTAAAATGGTGACAATATTTAGGAGGGAGTATGTTATTATAAACACTTATAGATAACCATAAATATGTAACGAAATTAATAACATCTCCAAAGTATGGTTAATGATACTTGAAAATCTAGAAGAATGTGTATAAAAATAACCGACAAGGGCCATCACTAGAAATTTTTTCCAATACCAACCAGCACAACTCATCATTAATTACAAATTGTTATTGCAATGTACTCGTGGGCAACAAAATAGTTACTAGTCGTTGCATATTTTTTTGTCTGGTGATAAAGTATTGGACTCTTAGTTCCAGTGATTAGGGTTCGATCCTTATCCAACTCAAATAAAAAAGAAAAAAAAACAAAATAGTTACTATAAACCTCTAATTAAATGAATACTACAAGAAAGTTGCATTACTTGTTTGTGATGGCGCAAACAAACACGTGGATGTATATGTTTCCACTGCCCAAAAGTTGAACACATAATACTTACACTTATTGATGTATTGATTTTGGAAACAGAAGTGCAGAAAGAAGTAAAAAAATCCTTAGCAAAGGTTATTATGTTTTTGTGCAAATACTCAAATTAGGCGGATTTGCCAAATTAGGTCTAAAAATTGTTTCGAATTGGACTTAAATCTGGTGTAGCATAGCGCAACTAAGGATCCATTTGGATGGAAGCTTGTGTGTGAATCTCGTGTGTTATCTAATCATATCATATATATCATATATATATATATATTAAAACTGTAGACGTTGGTGAAAAGGAAGGTTATTAATTACCGAATGCATCTCCTTTTGACACATGGTATATGTCTCTCAATGACATGTGTCCAATTTATATATATTAAATTGATTGATTGATTTGAATATATTTTGATCCAATTAGAATCAATTAGTACTAAAATGATATTAAATTTATTGATTGATTGATTGATTTGAATATCTTGATCCAATTAGAATCAATTAGTACTAATGATATTAAATTGATTGATTGATTGATTGATTGATTAATTTGAATATCTTGATCCAATTAGAATCAATTAGTACTAATGATATAAATTGATTGATTGATTTGAATATTGATCAAATTAAAATCAATTAAAATCAATTAGTATTAATATCATTTAATTTTGAATTTTAAATACTTAACTCAACTAATATAAATAGGCTTGCTTTGATCTGTCACTATGGTGTTTTGAAGGTTTGTTTCAATTCTCTATTTTGTTTTGACTTCCCTCACTTATTTTTAGGATTGATCAAATTCTTTTCGATTTTGTCTATCAAGTTTGTTTTGTTGTTTTTCTTTCCTTGGTCTTGATATTGTAAAATGATGAATGTTGATGATATGAAGAAGACTGATTTGTTATACAAGGAGGTGCTATCAATTTTGTTGCCCGTTTAATTTAATATCAGTTATCACTAATATATTATCTTGATTATGAAGGCTAAACAAAAGGGTTCCATCCATTTTTTAGTTTTTTAATTTTATTTTCTCCTTGATTACATAACAAAGTGCCAAGTTTAAATTGTCCTCTTGATTTTTTATATGTATATAAATAGATTTCTCTATTTAACAGTCAAAATATTGTGCATCATTGTTCTGGGATTAAATAACAATTCATTCTTCAATCTTTTTCTTATTCTTTTAGTTTTATTTACATTTTCAAATCGATTTCATGATAAGAGTTTCATGTGGATATTTTATTGTGTTGGGTGATCAATCCAATTTTTTTATTATATAATTCTCAATTACAA
>AWUE01022777.1:0-26438 GCA_001974825.2 Corchorus olitorius | reverse complement strand
AGTCAACTCGATCCGATCCGACGAAACCGGTTCGAACCGGCCAAGCCGGCTGGCTCAAGCCGCGGCTAGCCGAGCCGCAACTGGCCCAAGTCACAGTAGGCTTAGGCCTGCTGCAACAGCTAGGCTGCGCCTGGCTGGGCCACGCGCAGGCCCAAGCCCGCTGCGCTAGCCCAGCAGGCCAGGGGCCTGCTGGCTTGTCGCCGGCGGCCTTAGGCCGGCCGGAATCTGGAGCGACCCCGAATATTTTTTTTTTCCAGCCCCTAAACTACCAATTTTTACACCATTCATCATCTAAAATTTGCCTCATAATACACCCAAATCATTCTAATGTCAATAACAACTTCAAAATCAACATCAACACCAACTTACCCATAATTTAAACAATAAATCAATTTCCAAGCAAGCTCCTCCTTCACCCAAACTTCAAGATGATCAATAGCACTCAAAAATCCTAAAACAAAACCCATAATCATCTTAGCTTCATTTATGCACCTTATAAACCAAAATATAACAATCAAAACTAACCAAATTTGGTGAAATTTAACTAACCCGTAGCTCCTTTTTTTCAAGATACAAAACCCATAAATCTTCATCAATCTTTAAAATTCTTGGTATGAAATGGTTGAGGAAAGTGAGAGGATTCAAATGGTTGCTTTGCATGCCAATTTCATGGTCATTTGGTGATGGTTTGAGTGAGAGAAAGAGAGTTGTTAAAGAAAGAAAATGGTGTTCAAAAAAAAAAATGAAGAAATTGGAGGAAGAAGATGAAGTACGGTGGTGGGGGAGGTTTTTAGGCCTTTAAATAGTTAGGGTTAAAATGATAATTTTACCCCTTCCCTTATCCAAACCATTCTTTTAAATCCTCTTGTTTATCATTCTCATCAATTTAGTCCCCAAATCAATTCCTTTATCCAAATTCTTCAACTTTAATTAATTAAAAATTAAATTCAATAATTCCCACTTAAATTCTTAATTTTAATACTCCTAATTTTCTAAATAAACCATGGTATTACATTAACTATAAATCTTACAAGGTCACTAAATAAAAACTTAAGTAAGGTCTCTAAAAGTACATGTTAATAAGATCACAAAAAATCTTAAACGAGGTGATTAAATAAATTTAAGAAAACTATTTAAAAGGCTGTTAAGTTTAATGAAAAATTTATAAGCTTACAAAAAAAATTTTAAACGAGGTGATTGAATAAATTTAAGAAAACTATTTAAAAAGCTTTTAAGTTTAATGAAAAATTTATAAACTTTTTTTTGGAATCAGAAAAATTTATAAACTTATTAAGAAAATTTACAAGGTTTTTGAAAAGTTTTACCAGTTATGTTAAATAGTTTACTAAAAAGCTAAATAAGATAACCTAAAAGTTTTCAAGTTATTGAAAGACTTTTATTGTCACTGAAAAATTTAATAAGGTTACAAAAAGTTTTATTATTATTTAAAATATTTATAAGGTTACTAAATTGGTTAATGAGAGCTTTGAATTATAAAAGAAAAATAAGATATGTGTGATACACTATGAAAACAATGTACACTACAAAATGGTAACTCTTTATAAGGTTAGGTAAAAAATAAGATTACTAAAATAAGAAAAAATAAGATTTTTGAATTAGTTTAGTTATTTTCATTTTCGTAGTGTACTTCTAAAATCCACAATAAGATTACTAAAAATCTTAATAAAGTTAGGTAAAAACACTTAATAAGATGACTAAAAAACTTTATAAGGCCAAAAAAGGAAAAAAGTTTAATAATGTCCAAAAAAACTCAATTAATAAGGTCGCTAATAAGATTACTGTAAAACTTGCTTACTAAAAAGGTTTTAGGGTTATTAAAAAAATTATAAGGTGACTAATAAATTTAAAATGTTATTGAAAAGCTTAATATTAAATAAACTTAATTAATTGAGTAAAAGACGTAACAATGTTACTTATAAAAACTTAAAAGTGTTTATAGTTATTAAGAAAATGAAAATATCACATTCACCATTAGTGGAGTTTAATAAATTATACAAACTGTGATGAAGGGTTGACATATATCTTTTTAGAGTATATTTTTAATATCAAATTCATAATTAATTAAGAAATAAATGGTGTATGTATTATTACTTTTTTAATCTACATATACAATATGAAAATTTCACTAACACTGTATTAAATAATTATTATTCATTAAAAAGAACTAATAATGTTTTTCTACAAATTATAAAGATTTAGTAATATTTTCAACAAATTATAAAGGTTTTACATAGTATGGGTGATATAAAGATTTACTAATACTTTTTTTCGTTTAATTATATTGCAATGTAACTAAACTTTCATTACAAAATAATGTTCATTCTTTATCAAGTTTGCTACTAATTAAAATTCAAATATTATGTGACTAATGAATTATTCATAAATAAATTATAATTTTAAATATTTACTTTAAAATTTGAACAAATCCCGATGCATCGCACGGGTTCTAACCTAGTTATTAATTAATCGCATTTCAAAATGACTCCTAACATTATTTTATGAATAAGAAAATTATTATATAAATTAAATTATTGTATATAGTATATGGATTTATCTAAAAATAATTAGAATCTTTTTTGAGTTGCTTTTTATACACCTCAAAATCTTTTTTGAATTGCTTTTTATACACCTCAAAATCTTTTTTCAATTGCTTTTTATACACCTCAAAATCTTTTTTCTATATATTGCGACTACAAAATTGTCCGCAATAACAAGAAAAAAAAAGATAAATTAATAACTAATTAGGATCTTTGTTGGTCATTCTCATTAGAAAAAATACTTTTTGCTCTTGCTGATGACTTGGAAACATAGGTAATAGACCACTTCTTTTTAGAATGGAGAAAGTTGGTCTTACTTCCGTAAGGGGAGGCTTCAGTCTCATTACAATCAGAATAAATCCCTATACATCCAAATATCCAATGATAAATCTTATACTGCTAAATTAATTACCCACTAAACAAATAAACAAATAAACTAAACTCATAAACTAAACTCATATTATGAGACTCGAACCGAGATCTTACGGTCTAGGTACGATGCACCTACCAATCGAGCTAACAACTTATATTTAACTCCTAATTATAAATTACAAATAAGTAGAGTTTATAGAGTTTTTTTTTTTTGGCCGAAAGTAGAGTTTATAGAGTAAATCCTTAATTTTTAGAATATTATTGAAATATATAATTTTAGAAATTATAGTAATTTAAAATTTTTATTAACACGTTAGGCGGATAGGCGGGTCAGTAACATTGCTCTCCTCATTATCCCAACGTAGTTAAGTTGTAATTACAAAAGGAATTTTCATTTAAAAAAAATGCAATTCCAAACATATTTTGGTTTTGCGTCAAAATAAATTTTGACACCAAAATTCCACCAAATTCAACAAGTTACTAGTAGTATATTTTAGGCGTTTTTACGTTTCAACTTAATCATTTACCATCTCATAATAATAATGTAATAATCAAATAAAACAAACCTAATATATTAGAAAAAAAAAAAAAACGAAGAAGTAAAATGGAGAAGAAGAAACTAAGAAGAGATGGAAAGAGCCTACAGAATGTTTGCCCACAGGGAACAAACGCCCATTACAGCTAAAATGATAGAAGGGAAGCTTTTTATTGGCTAGACAACATCACCTAGACGACCATCATTTTGGGCTTTTACTTTTTATGATTGAATTTGAAGGTAGAATTTTTTTAGCATTTTATTAATTACTATTTAATAACAATAATAAAAAAAAATTTAATAACATGATATATTATGCATTTCTAGTGATGGAGATTCATCGACGAGAGCTGACTTTGTGGAAAACTAGTAAATTAGTAGTAATTCAATTGGTGAAATTCTTTCTTTCTTTCTTTTTCTTTTTTTTTTAAGGTATGATTCTTTTTCTTCTATGAGAAGGTAGGCTAACCATAGTCCATAGCTACTTACTAGCACACAATATAGCAAAATCTGGCAGCCAGTTGGGTTTGGAGATAATGAAATGTGGGTGAGATTTCTTCCCACTTTTATTGGTTTGTTAATTACTAGTACTAATTTTCGCTCATAAAATCTACTACAAACTTGCATTTATCTTTTTTTTTATTATTATTATTTATTTTGTACTACAAATTCTTATATAAGCAAAATTGCTATTGGCTTCTCAGACAAATCTGAAATGCCGTGTATAAATGCAGATCTAAACATATGGAGTACTGTCTTGTCCTGTCCTAAAAAAAGCACCCCCTGCCTGCACCAGGAAGGAAAAAAAAAAGAAAAAAAAAAGGCAGAAGTTGAATGTTGCAATGGCATTTGGAGCATGAAGCATTCATTTAAGCAACTATTGGATTCACAAAAACAAGACATGAAATAACCATATGTCATTTTAAGACCACAACACAATGGCTAGCAAATCTTTAACTTAAACTCCATAAAGCACTTTATAAAAAAAGCATAAGACAATGTACGAATCCCAAAGGTAGTTATTACAACCTTTATTCTTAAACTGAACAATTGACTAAAAACAATGGTAAACAAAGACAGCAACACATAACAATTTTCTAACAAGTAGTCATCTAAGAACATTCCCAAATGCAGACAGCTGTTTCAATTTAAAGAGTAATATTTCCAAATAAAAACCAGCTGTTCCAATAATCACTAAACTAAAAGGGACATGTGTTCTGAGACATCTTATTCTAAGGATACCACAGATTATTCTGATTGTCATCTTCTTTGAAGGATTCCAACATCCAAGCAATCTCATTATCCTCAGAAACTTGAGGAGGCTCGACAGGTAAATTATCAGCAGAACCAGTCATTTCACCACTGAAATAAGTAAAGAATGCATAATCTTCTTCAGTGAAGATATCCAACATTGATATAATGTCATCATTTGATTCTTGGACTTGAGGAAGATGAGCAATTTGAGGAGCCTCCATTAATGCAGGGACAGCCATAGCATCAACAACCATTGGAATTTGAGTAACATCCATGCATGTAAGGACATCATTGGCATTGCTGGTAACTGCTGGAACTTGAGGAGCATCCATGCATGTGGCATCACTAGTAATGGCTGGAACTTGAGGAGCATCCGCGAATGTAAGGGCGAGCTCGGCATCACTGGTAACAGCTGGAACATGAGGATCATTACTATCAATACCAGGGGCAAGACTAATAGCTGCATCAGTATCAACCACCGAAGGTGAAGGTAGAGTATGCAACCCACTTGATAGAACAGATGGTTCAGCACATTGGCTCTCAGGGGCATATGAGCTACTAGCACCACCAAATGCTAGTTTAGAGAAGACAGACAGAGAGCCGGTCCCAAACAAATTTTCATCATCATCATCATCATCATCACTCCATTCTTCCTCCTTAAATGGTGCTCCATATTGGGCACCATTTCTGGGACCCGCACCATCCTTCTTGAAAACAGCACAAAGCACATAAGTATCCTGACTAATCCCTTTGCTAGCCAATTCTTTCTCTTCAAGTCTGTATTCGTGCATTACCCAATCTGTTCTGTCTCCATTTGGTGCTTTGCCTCGGTGAAAAATAAGAGTCTTTATCATCCCCACAACTTCTTCATTGTACACAACAGTCCTATCCTTTCCAGTGGTTTTCCAGTAGCCATAAACAGTAGCACGATTAAACCTAGCCCCTTTCCCATATTTCTTCTCGATAGGACAAAAGAAGAACCATTTAAGATCCCCAGTCTTCAACAGCGACATATCTGGCAAATCCCAAGGTGCGTGCTTGTAGATATCTAGCTCCGCAATTGCTTCAAAAATAAACTTCTTCCCCAAAATTTTCCTCTTCAAATAATACTTAACAAGTTCCACATCAGTCGGGTGAAACCGAAACCCCAGAGGCAATGAGTACTTCCCCATGGAGAAAATAATTCTAAGTTCCAATATCCAATAAAACAACTTAAATCACGAGCAAGTGAATAATGAAGGTTTTGGTTCTGCTCACTACTAGAAGCAGAGAAACAGAACCAAAACAAATAATCAATCAAGGACAGAGAAAACGGATCAAACCACACTTGACGCGTAGAATACGGGCCAAGTCCAATGCCGAAAAGAAACTTTTTGAGAAGAATACCAGAGTCTCCCAGCGCTCATAAACCCAAAATCACAACAAAGAAAAGGAGGCGGCTGTTCCCAACTTAGATCAAAATTCATTGGGTGGAAAGGTAGTTCACTGTTTCAAACATGTAAGATTCCCACATCATTACAATTATTCAACAACAAAAATCGATTCATTCAATTCAAAACAAAACAAAACCCAAATCAATGACAAAACCCTAAATCTGAGAATCAAAAATAGAACACCCACATCAATGACAAAACCCTAATTCTCAGAATAAGAAAAACCCCAAATCAATGACCAAACCCTAAATCTCAGAATTCAAAATAGACGACCCAAATCAAAGAGTAACAGATGAAAGCGAAGACTTTTAGTCAACGGGGTATATTATACCACAGAAAAATGAAGAATTATAAGATAGAAAACGAAGAAAAAAAAGAAAATGAGAGAACCTAAGAAACCTTACCCGATGAGAAGTGAGCCGCAAAAGAGAGAGGGAGAGCGCGCGGAAGGGAGGGAGACCAAAGCGAGAGAGAGAGAAAGTGAGAGACAAGAGCTAAATGAGCGAAGAGTATAGAGCACGAGTGGGCGCTCGTTACTATATAGACATTTTTTCCTTCCCTTTTCTGACAGTTAGCCACTAATTACTTAACGGAGTTTAATTAAATTTGGGCTTGGTTAGGCCCAACTTCGATTGTGTTTTTTTTTTTTAATCATATATAATATATGCAAAATAGGATATCAAGGAAATTAACAAAAAAAAACACTTAACTAATGAAAGCTTAATCCCATTATTATTATTATTATTATTATTATTATTATTATTATTATTATTATTATTATATATTTATTAGGTGGAACTACGAAAATTGGATTTTTAATAAGTTTCAATTTAATGTACTTTTTTTTTGTCAAAATAGAGAGCATTTTCTATATTTTTTTGCTCTCTTCTATATAAGTTGAGCCAAAAAGGCAATTTTAATTTTTAAAAAACTTTCAAAAGTCTTAATAGGAAAAAAACGTAGAAATCAAAGCTAAATTTCTACTACGGTCTATGATAAATTTATTTGCATTTTTTTGGTATATTTACAAGTTAATCTTGTTTGAGTTGGGTTGGCCTACTTTGGGGGAACCTTATTCAAGCTGGGTTGGCCTACTTTGGAGACTCAAACTCAAGACTTTATTTAAGGGTAATAAGTGTCAAACCATTTAAACCAACCACTTGATGGTCGCATTTTTTAATTTAACTGTCTTTTATTTTATTGCCTATAGGCTATATATATGGAACACAAGAAAAACAAAAACCCAATGGAAAAGAAATTTGGGCCTAAGTCCACCTCTTTGTAGGCTTTTTAATTTTTATATAATTTTATGGTTTATAACTTTAGCGCTTTTTTCTTTTGTCCTTTTCATTTTTATTTTATAATTGCTAAAATGCATGAACAAGAATACCGAGATTTAAGTAGGGTTTCTTTGATCAAACAAAGGAGAATCAACGCTTTCAAAAATTTTCTTTTCAGTATATAATAACCCCTCAAAAAAATTCCATATAAAACCCTTACACTTTTTACTAGTTATTTGTATAGGTTTTTCGATTTCTCTCTCTAATTGTCACTCGCAATATATATCGAATTTCGAAATCCCGCTGTTATTCCCATCTGTACGACGAAAGTAGCCATGGCTCGTCGAAAGGCAAAGAGCAGCCGCGAAGAAGATGAATATGGCGAAGATAGCAGACGCCGAAAGGTAATGAGTATGAAAAAAAAGAGACTTGACGACGATTATGATGATGTCGACGAGGAATATGAAGAAGAAGACGAAGACAATGATTATGAATATAGCGATGAGGAGAATTCTCACAAACGTAAAAGGAGATCCTCCGTTAGGGATTTTCTCGACGATATAGCCGCCGTCGCTGATAGCGATGAGGAGGATGACGAGGAAGATGCTGAGGATGGTAATTTTGCGTTATCTTTCCCAGTTTTAAGTTCTTCTCTACTTTAGCAATCTTATTTTAGGGATTTTAGATGATGGTAAATTTTAGGGTTCTAGAGTTCTATGGTTCTGGAGAAAAACACTTTACTAACTGAGGAAATATATGCCTTAGATTGTTTCGAGGCCTACTGTGTAATCATATTATTGTTTTAATTTTGATTCAAGTGACTTAATTTACACAAAAGAGTTTTTTTTTTTTTTTTAATATTGAAGCTGCCAAGGAGATTTTTTTTGGAGTGTTTTTAGGGATTTAAAAGACAATTTTTATCTCTTAGGATGGGAATATCAATGTTGTTCTGTATGTGGAAAAATGACGGGGAGTGAATTTCGTAAGGAGTCAAAGTGTGGAGTGTTTGTTTGGGCAGCCTCAATGATCCGATTCTATTTTTCATGGCTGGGCAGTACGCCAATGATGATCAAGGAAATGCTTAAATGGCAACTTCTCTCTCATGTCTCTAAATCAGAAGGTTCCCTATTGCATTTAAATGGGTTATTGGGATTTCAAGCAATAGAGAAATGCTTCTTTTAGAGCAAGTCACTATCTGGTTTTGTTGAATTTTATTATTGATTTTGTTGCTAGGGGGAGGCCCGGCAAGCTGGATTAGAAGGTGTGAGTTGAGAAATGGAAGAGTTTGGATGGAATAATCTAGGTCTATGCAATTAGAGAAGCTACAAGGTGGGTTGATTTGCAAGGTCTACTGTTGGATTTGATTCTTAAGAATGCGGTTTTGCTGGTGGAAAAACTTGATACAGTGCCATGGCAATTTATTTTAGTATCTGCCTCATAATTAAGAAGCTTTTCTTGGAGCAGTTGCTTTTGCGAAAGGGGTTTCTTTTATTTCTTAATATTTAATTTGCTTGTTGATGTCGTTTCTCTGTTTGCTTTGCTTTTTTGTGCTGGACTGTTTTGGTTGCTCATGTCCAGAGTGGGTCTTTGTACTCTGCACTTTAGTGTGCCTTTGTTTCTTCTATTGAATAACTCTTGCCTTTGCCTTTCAAAAAAAAATTTGTTAGCTTAATATCAATCTCTCATAAATATTGCAATGCAGGTTTTATAGATGATAATGTGACTGAATTACCAATGGGGAAAGAAGGAAGGATGCCTCGTCGTCCTTTCATACCAATAGATCAGGATGAACAAGATGATTTTGATGATGTTGAAGCAATGGCAAGAAGGATTCAAGAGAAATATGGTTCCTCAAGACAAGCAGATCATGATCAGTATGAATATGAAGATGAAAAACCCACAAGCGTTGAACAGCAAGCCAACTTGCCATCTGTTAGGGATCCAAAATTGTGGTTGGTTAAATGTGAAGTATGGGTTTCTCTATCTTCTGATAATCACTTAAAGCTTTCTGTTTTAATCATTTAATTTATCATCATGACTTTTCATAGTTTAACTCTTTTGAGTTCTTAATTTTAGATTGGACATGAGAGAGAAGTTGCTATTTGCATGATGCAAAAGTCAATTGATAGACCTGAACTGCAAATTTGTTCTGCCATAGCCCTTGAAAATCTCAAAAACTACATATATATTGAGGCACATAAAGAAGCACATGTGATGGAGGTATATGTTATGTAACCCCAAGGAAAATAATTTCATGTATTCAGGAATTTTTTGGAAGTACTGAACTACTAATTCCATGTTTTCTCATCAGGCTTGCAAAGGTCTTCGTTATATAAATCCCAGGAAGATGATGATTGTGCCCATCAAAGAAATGGTTGGTGTTCTTTCAGTTAAAACCAAACCCATTGATATATCTAATGGTACATGGGTACGAATGAAGATTGGAGCATACAAAGGAGACCTTGGACAAGTACATAAATCCTGTCTATCATCTTGCTTGAGGATGTGTAAAACAGTTGATTGTTTCTCACTTTTCCTCATTTAATAAGCCTTCTTTTCTATATACAGGTTACATATGTTGATAATATTCGGCAGAGAGTTACAGTGAAGCTAGTTCCACGGATTAATTTACAGGAACTAGCTGATAAATTGGTACACATTCTTTGCTCCTATATTGAATAGTGAAGTGATGAGCTAAGTTTTGGGTCAAATGTTTATCGGCATTAATTCCTACAAAATTATATAAGGCATGTACTCATTGTTGGTTATTGCCATATTCCTTTTATTTCTGTTTGTCTTTCTACATGGATATTACTTAATGCATGCATGCTTTAACATGTTGCTTAGATTTTGGTTCAAACTGTTCTAACTAAACTGATCATTTTCCTTTCTTAATCTTAATTTGACAAAATTGTTTCTTAAGAGTTGCTACCTAGTGATTATTTCCTTGAAGGATTTTAATTATGTTTCTTATTTCTTGTCAACTTATTAGGCGGGTCTGGAAGTTGTAAAGAAAGCAATTATTCCCCCTCCAAGGATAATTAACACAGACGAAGTCAGGTATAGTATCCTGTTGTTTTAATTAATCCTTTTTGGATCGGTAGTATAATAGGACATGCTTTAACTAAATCTTTTTGTGGTTTCATATGTTTCTGTGGATGCTTCACTGCTGTTGCTATACCAGAGAGCATAATATACAAGTTGACCAAAAGCATGATCCTTATACTGGAGAGTATTTCGATAAAATTGCTGGAATGATGTTCAAAGATGGTTTTCTGTATAAATCAGTCTCAATGAAATCAATTAGTTATCGCGATATCCAGCCAACCTTTGATGAGCTTGAAAGATTTCAATGGCCAGGGGAGACAGGAGATAGAGATTTTTCCAGTTCTTTATCATCTGGAGATACAAAGAAGGCACAATTCTTGAAGGGTGATAAAGTTATTGTAGTCAAGGGTGATCTCAAAAATATGAGGGGAATCATTGAGAAGGTAGAGGAAGAGTGTGCTTCTATCAAACCAGGAATCAGGTGTCTGCCGGTATGTTTTATTTGAACAGTTTTTTAATGCATCAACAGACAATATATAGCAAAATTGGCACCATTTTTATGCCCATTTTCTGCAGGAAACTCTTAGTGTTAATATTAAAGATATCAGCAAGTACTTTGAGACTGGAGATCATGTCAAGGTTATCTCTGGTTTTCAAGAAGGTGCAACCGGTATGGTTATTAAAGTTGAGGGTCGTGTTCTTGTCATTGTATCTGATGCATCCATGGAAGAGGTAATTCACAATTTCATTTAGTTTTCAAGAGGGAACTGAAATCATTGATTTGGTATTTTAATACTTACTAAGTTTAACCATACATGCTGCATCCAGATCCGTGTATTTGCAGACAGTGTTATGAAAAGCAGTGAAGTAGCTTCTACAGCCAACCGAATGAATGAGTATCAGATACATGATCTTGTTCTGCTCAAGTAAGCCCTTGTTTTGAGTTATTTAATTTCTTATTCTTATAGTCCACATAACTCTTCTACAAATGAAGTTCAGTGGTTGTAGCTTCTGGAGGCCTTTCCAAATTATTACTATTAAATATTTGCATCTTAATGTTTTTAATTCGAGTTTCTTTCCACATCTATTTTAATCTTTTTTTTTTATATATATTTTCTGTGTTTTCTTATTTGATGATTATGTTGCAGTGATTCCAGCTTTGGCCTTGTCATAGGTGTGGATGGCAAAGCTTATCATGTAAGTAATTTTGAACTATCTCACTCTCTTTTCTGTCCATTTTCCTTCTCTCTTGAGTTTTATATTGGGTCGTCTATTTCCCCTTAACTATAGGTGCTGAAAGGAACTCCTGGACGGGCTGAGACCCAAGTTCTTAAGTTCCAAGATATCACTTCCAAGATTGAGAAGATGGGCACTGGAGAAGACAAATTTAGAAACAGAATATCTGTTAAAGATATAGTGAGGATTGCTGAGGGACCATTTAAAGTGAGTTGTTTTAATCTAGCTTTGACCTGATCGTTACTGTAATTGTTTATGTTTATATGGAAGATAATGCATTTTCATCTCTTAAAACTTAGGGAAAACAAGGACCAGTTGAACACGTATATAAGCAGACTCTGTTCATCCATGATCGCCGCAACCTTGAGCACGGAGGTTTTATTTGTGTTAAAGCACAATGTTGTACCCTTTTGGGGGGTTCATATGCCAGAAATAACATAAAAGTAAAGACATTTAAGATCAATCTTTCATTTAGTGTATATCGCAGTAATTTGAAAAACAATTTCCTCATGTTTTGATCCATTAATATTGCAGGGTGGTGTCATGGACTCGCGAGTTTCTCATTTAAGATCATCAGCCTACATTCCCCAATCACCAGGAAGACCACTAATTAGAGGAGGTATAAACTCTGTTGTGAATGCCTAGACAGTTGAAATTCACTTATCTATTTGACCTGGTTTATATCTGATGATTATGTTGAAATGGACTTGGATGTAATTAGCAGTTGATATCTTAACTGTTTTCTTTTTTGCTTCAGATGAGAGAAGATATCAAAGCGGAAGAAGAGGTCATGATTCCATTGTTGGTACTATGGTTAAAATTTGCAAGGGTCACTTCAAGGGTTCTCGCGGTCGTGTTATAGAGGTTAAAGGACAATCAGTCCGAATTGAGTTGGAGTCTCAAATGAGGACTGTAACAGGCAAGTTTCTGCAGTTACCTGTAGTCTTGAAGATGAATCTTTAAATCCAAACCTGTCATTAAAGTGAATTCGAGCTTTTAGTATTGACACTGATTTTTTCTCATTGTCTGTACACAGTGGATCGTAGCCAAATCTCTGATAATATGAATGTTACAACCCCAAGCTGGTGAGAAATTATTTCTCTTTAGTTTCCTATCGTCCTCTTCTCTCCCTTTCTTTAACACTGGATCAGTATTAATGCTCTGCTTTGTTTCTTTTGCCAGCAACACACCTCGATATGGATTTGGAAGCGAGACTCCAATGCGAGAACCAGGTCCTTTGAGCTTTCATTGTAAAAATGTGAATTTAAATCTTACTGAGTTGCTTGCATTAATAATGGGCTAATTAGCTAAGCTTTTTCCTTTACAGCCACACCAATCCATGATGGCATGAGAACCCCAATGCATGATGGCATGAGAACGCCAATGCATGATGGGATGAGAACCCCAATGCATAGCTGGGCTTGGAATCCTTTTGCTGCATCAATGAGTCCTGCAAGGTTTGGATTAAAAACAAAGAACAGAATCATTTTATATTGCTTTTGAGTTCCTAAATAATGTAGCAGCAGGATAATCTTCAAGATTTTCTCTGTTTTTCTGTCTTTTAATTAAGTTAATTACATCTTGTTGGTTCTATTTTCAGGGACACATTTAATCCTGCTTCACAGATAGACAGAGCAGCTAGTCCAGGATCTGGTTGGGGCAGCTGGAATTGCAGTGCACCTAAGACACCAAGGGAAAGCAAGCTAAGTCATGGTAATCTATATTTATCAAACTCCCATTTCAACTAATCATTCAAAATTCCCCTCCAAGTATAATTAACATTCGGATTTCTAATAATCATCATGTAATAATAAAAATGTTTTTCAGGTAATACTGCAAATATAATCAGGAGCCCTCAAGTCCTTGTAGGCACTCCATGATGAGATCAACAGCCAAATGATGATATGTTAGCTTAAATTAGATGATTGATCCCAAAAGGATTATGTAAATATGCTTTGCAAAGATGCCAGGATACTAATTATCTCTTTTAATTATTGTTCATAGTTAGGCCTTGGTAGAAAATCCTCATTAACATCATTGCTATTGCTGCTAATTTTGAATCAAAGGTTTTCTTCTTATTAAAAATTAGCATATACTTATCCTTCGATGCCATCTAATTATATTTCTGTACAATAGAAGCTAAATCGATCCAAATTTAACTGTGATTTTTCGACTAGGCCAGTTAAAACCGGTCTAGTAGAGTACTATGCTCAATTGATTGTAAAAATGTAGGCTTTGATAAGGGTATTATTATATTACAATACACCGACAGTGGAGTTTAGCAGACTACACAAGCGGATCTTGAAGGGTGACATGTGTCATTTAGGGACTAGATTGAAATCTTTAAAACTTAATTTATTAAAAAAATGACATGTGTCAAGTCCAAAATTTACACCGCCGATATATCAAATAATTACCCCATTTATTTATTTATCTATTTACAACCTAGGAGTACTATAATTGTACGTTAAAATTTAAAAGGAACATAAATAAATTGAAGGCTTTCGTCAGACATGACACAAATATAGTACTTTGAAGTCATAAAATATAAGGGGGGCTTAATCGGTGCCTAATGGGTAAAACCAATTGGGAAGCAGACAGCATTGATGCCACGAGTCGGGGAGGGAAAAGCAATTAAGACAGGCGTCACAGCTTGGAGGTAATATAATGATGCCTAGTTGCCCCCCGCCAATTATTCTATTACAAAATACCAGAAAGCAACCCAAAGCTATTAATCAAGGCGCCGTTGGATTTTGCTTCGGTGCAGCCATGACTTACTTTTGCCCACAAAAACCCAAACCAAGGAACGAACTAGAAACCAGCGGTTGACTCTCTTTGGTGGTTTTTTACACTTTCTGCCATCTTTGTTTCAACATGTATAAATACCTTCTCAATGTAGGCTAGTTTCAAGCATTACAAATCAGTCGAATTCTTTAAAGAGAATTAGAAAAAAACCCATTTCTAGTTTCTACTACTTATTACTACTAAAAATTTGCAAGAAAATATGTCAAGCACTGCGGGTCAGGTCATTCGTTGCAGAGGTACGTTTCTTTACTGTTTTTCATTTCTGGATAAATGTGATTTTCATAAGATTTGCCAATTGTCATCCCTTTTTCAACTAGAGTTTGGGAAAGTTTCCTGTTTGTTTATAGTAATTGGAATTTATGATTTTGCAATTGCAGCTGCCGTGGCATGGGAAGCTGGAAAGCCACTGGTGATTGAAGAGGTGGAGGTGGCTCCACCACAGGCCATGGAGGTTCGCGTGAAGATCCTCTTTACCTCCCTCTGCCATACTGATGTTTACTTTTGGGAAGCCAAGGTAATTATCTGATCTTTATGATTCATTAAATAAAAACGGCAGATTAAACAAGTAGTATATTTATTGATCATGTGCATAGAACTAATTTATAACTTGTCATGTTACAGGGGCAAACCCCATTGTTCCCTCGCATATTTGGTCATGAAGCAGGAGGGTGAGTTCAAATTACTAGTACAGTAGTTTTTTTAATTCTGTTTCATATTCAATTTGATATGTGGCCTGATGTTTTGTGTGTGTTATTGATTTCGGTATTTAGGGTTGTTGAAAGTGTGGGTGAAAGTGTGACAGAGCTTAAACCCGGTGACCATGTGCTTCCTGTGTTCACTGGGGAATGTGGGGATTGTCGCCATTGCAAGTCGGAGGAAAGTAACATGTGTGATCTGTTAAGGATCAACACAGACAGAGGGGAAATGCTTAATGATGGCAAGACAAGGTTTTCCATTAATGGGAAACCCATTTACCATTTCGTTGGCACCTCTACTTTCAGTGAATACACTGTTGTTCATGTTGGCTGTCTTGCCAAGATCAACCCTTCTGCTCCACTTGACAAAGTCTGTGTTCTCAGCTGTGGAATCTCTACAGGTTTGGAAAAGAAACCCTCAATTTGTGAGTTGATTTTAACATCAGTTTTTCTCTTCTAATTTGTTAGTTTGATGAAATTTGTCATCATTTTGTAGGTCTTGGTGCCACTTTGAATGTTGCAAAACCCACTAAGGGTTCAACTGTGGCCATCTTTGGATTGGGAGCAGTAGGCCTTGCTGTGAGTATCTCTTCTTTCATATATATTATTGTTTCTTTGTTCATCCCTGCTGCTTCTGACTTGCACACTGTAACTCTGTTTTTCATGATAGGCTGCTGAAGGGGCTAGAATTGCAGGCGCTTCTAGGATTATTGGTGTTGATCTTAATTCTAGTAGGTTTGAGCAAGGTAATATTTTTTTTTTCCTTCATGACTTCAGTTCATTTTAATTAATGGGGTAAATTGGAGAAGGAAATTCTTCATTTCAACAATCTTTTATATCATTCTAAGATTCATTTTTCTTTCTTTATGTTAAACAGCTAAGAAATTTGGATGCACTGAATTTGTGAACCCAAAAGACCATGACAAGCCAGTTCAAGAGGTTAGTGGAAGCATAATTTGTTCTCTTAGTTGTGAGTAAATGTGCAGACATCACATTGTTCATATTTTTACTGATCACTTGTTTGCAGGTGCTTGCTGAAATGACTAATGGAGGAGTTGATCGAAGTGTAGAGTGTACCGGGAGCATCAATGCTATGATCTCTGCATTTGAATGTGTTCACGATGTAATTCCTCCATTCATCCTGTTTTCTAGACTTATTAGAAACTATAAATCAAAATGAAGCAAATTAACAAAGATAATAGTATCATGTTTGACATCTTGGGTATTTGTCTGTGTGTTGATGCAGGGATGGGGTGTTGCTGTACTCGTCGGCGTGCCGAATAAGGATGATGCATTTAAAACCCACCCAGTGAATCTGTTGAATGAAAGGACTCTCAAGGGTACTTTCTTTGGCAACTACAAGCCCCGCTCTGATCTTCCTTCAGTGGTGGAAAAATACATGAACAAAGTAAGCTTCCTTCCTAATTATCATTATTTAGTCAATTCTATCCTTGTTGAACAAAGGAATGCACATTTTGTATTGAACATTGCAGAAATGTGTCTAACTTAAGTGTTTGTGATAATGCAGGAACTTGAGCTGGAGAAATTCATCACCCATGAAGTCCCTTTCTCAGAAATCAACAAGGCCTTCGATTACATGCTTCGTGGGGAGAGTCTCCGCTGTATCATCCACATGGAGGAGTAAAACAGAATGAAAATCGAGTTTACTAGTATATGATATGAAAAATGAAATCCAGACATGTATTTGATCAACTTTGTGAAAGAACATAAGTGTCTTTTTCTTGTATTGTTTTTCGGCTGTTGTATATTGAGAATAGCGATACCATTGCTTCCTTGCTTGGAATCAATTAATAAAATCCATTTGTGTTTTCCCTCTATCTCTTCTCTTCATATTTGGAATCTGGCTTTCTTTAATAATAACAAGATATGAACTACTTGTACTTACAGTAGTAATTAATAAGTATTTAATTGAAATTTTCTATAAATTAAATGCATAGAGACTTTGACAGAAAGATTTACTTGCTTCAAACAATGGTTGCAGAATCTGATGCCTTGAGCAAAATGTTATCCAACACTGTTCATTCTTCTTTCTTTCTTTCTTTTTTTTTTTTCCTGATGAAGTAATTCACATTGATAGGGATAGAACTTGCAAGTTTCATGTGGAATGGATTCCATAATTTTGAGCTAAACTAGACTTAAAAACTTGATGAATAATAATAGTATGGGAATCTAATACTTAAACCAGCTTATTCCAATCTTCTATATATATCTAATTGCATAATTTTTTCTGTTTTGAAAAGGGAGAGGAGAATATATATTGGATTAAAATTTGTTCAATCTTGAAAGTTAGTACAATAAACTATGTACTATTTTTCTAACTTGGAATTAGGAAATATTTTTGTATGTCCATCTGTTCAAAACCAACTGTGATCAAGATTCTTTTTTGTCCAATATGTGTTCAAAGATTCAAGAAGGTATTTTTTAAACAGCAAATGGGAATGTTTGGGGGAAGCCAAGTGTCATAAGCTAAGTGGAAGGCTCTACTTCTCTAAAGTGAATTCAACACCACCAGATTTCTACAAATAAGAAAGTCAACGACAAGACAAGTTGAATGAAACCAGAATCTGGAAACTGGAAGTCAGGAACTGGAACTATAAAACAGAAGCCAGTTTTAAAAAACATTCCAACACACAAAAGGGCGCCGTGGGTTTACAGTTTGCAAGGCTTTCACTTCGTCAACGACTTAAGAGTACTTGCAAAAAGCAGCGGTTTTAGGGAATGGTTTTGCCTTTTTTAAGGTTAAAAATTGTGGCAAGTTACCTTTATTCAAACACAAAAAAGATGAGAATTGTCTGTTTCTGCATTACTATAAATACCCAAAACCAGTTCTTTAGTTCTTCACAACTCAAAGCAGTTAGTAAAAGAGAGAATTCACATTCACTTGAAGATTCGTTGAGAGCAAAAAATGGCAAGCAATACTATTGGTCAGGTCATTCGCTGCAAAGGTAAATAACATTCTTCATTGCTGTTTCTTTCTTCTTTTACATGTTATGACTTTGTCTGTTCTTAGTTTCATGGCATTCTTCTGGAGTTATCGAACTTATTTGGGTTTTGTTTATTCTTCTTCCTTTTTATGAAAGGGGGACTCCTGGGTTTTGGGCAGAGAATTAGTAGTTTGTTAAAGGGTTTATTAGTCCCAAATTCCTAAGGGTTGTTTTCAAGTTTTAGTTCCCCCCTGAAAAGTGAATAGAGTTTATACAAGTGTGCAAATTTTGCTATGTATAAGCTGATACCTTATGGTCAATTCATATTGGATGCGTTAATTGAAGCTATTGGCAAAGATGAACTTGAGAAGACTATGTTCTGTTTCAAGGGAAAAACAAAAAACAAAACTTTAACTAAATTGGTGGGTGTCCTAAGCCCTTGCGGGAGTACAAAGCAAGGACAACATAGAAGGAACCCCCAAGTAGCAAGCTACTAGATAATGGGTCCTTCCCCTTTAAAAAAATTAACATCTGGGCGGGCAAACATATAGGTAGACCTATAGGCTCACCCGCCGGGAACCCGTAGGTTCCCGTTATCAAATATTAAATTGATAAGAACAGATACTACACTTGATCTTAGCCAAAAGGCCGAGAAAGGTATGATTTGTTTAATAGTTAGGCTCTCTTTATATAGCCAATTCCTAATATCTCTTCTTTTAGATTATTTGATGTGGGATTTAAATATTGTTTAATCTGCTAGGTATTTACAGGCTGATACTTGAATGGTCAAATTGACAAGAATATTGACATTCTTTTCTCTTCTTTTCTCATTGCATTAGTTACAATCTATTTCTTTTATACCAATAAAAATTTGTACACAAATATATAATATGATTTGTCATAAATGTCTATATGGTATTTTGTCCTGGGGAATGCTGAACTAATTGGGATGGCATATGAACACTACAGCTGCGGTGGCATGGGAAGCTGGAAAGCCATTGGTGATTGAAGAAGTGGAGGTGGCACCTCCACAAGCAATGGAGGTTCGCTTGAAGATTCTCTTCACTTCCCTCTGCCATACTGATGTTTACTTCTGGGAAGCCAAGGTAAATTCTTAACTATTCTTTCTTACATTTAAACATGGAACTAGTTAGCTCCAAATATTGACAGTAAAACTGTAAATCTGCAGGGGCAAACACCATTATTCCCTCGCATATTCGGTCATGAAGCAGGAGGGTAAGTACAAGACTACATTTATTTTCTTTAGTTCAGTTCTTTATGCCTTGATATTGAGACTCATGTATGCCCTAATTTCTTCCGGAATTTAGGATTGTTGAAAGTGTTGGTGAGGGTGTTACGGACCTAAAACCTGGTGATCATGTCCTTCCTGTATTCACTGGTGAGTGCAAGGAGTGTCGGCATTGCAAGTCTGAGGAAAGCAACATGTGTGATCTGTTAAGGATCAATACGGACAGAGGGGTGATGCTTAATGATGGCAAATCAAGATTCTCAATCAATGGACAACCCATCTACCATTTTGTAGGAACTTCAACCTTCAGTGAATACACTGTTGTTCATGTTGGTTGTGTTGCCAAGATTAATCCTGCTGCCCCTCTTGACAAAGTTTGTGTTCTCAGCTGTGGAATCTCTACAGGTTGGTCAAATTTCCTTTTTTTTTTTTTTTTTCCTTTTGAAATTCTTAATTTCCTCTCGTGTTATTAAATGGAAATCACATTTCCTGTTTGCAGGTCTTGGTGCCACTTTGAATGTAGCAAAGCCTGCAAAAGGTTCAACAGTAGCAATATTTGGATTGGGAGCTGTTGGCCTTGCTGTGAGTGTTTTTCCTTCTCACCTGTGAATTTATTATTCCAATTCGTTCTGCAGCTAACTTAAAACCTCTTCTTGCTCTTTTGCATTCTCAGGCTGCTGAAGGGGCTAGAATTGCAGGTGCTTCAAGGATCATCGGGGTTGATTTAAATTCCAAGAGGTTCAATGAAGGTAAATGAACATATTACTAAATTTTACATTATTGCAAACTTCCAAGATAACACTCCTTTTATAATACAGTTTCTTGGCACACTATGAATATAGTTACTAGTATATGTAGTATGTAAAGTGTCTATGTCTGCTTCTTTTTAATTTTGTTTTTGTTGCTTTCTGTCAAAACAGCCAAGAAATTTGGTGTCACAGAGTTTGTGAATCCAAAAGACCATGACAAACCTGTTCAAGAGGTTAGTATATGGACTATATACATATGCTCTAGCCTTTTGTGGAATTTGTTCAAAAGAATCATTCTAATTAATTTCAATTTCCCTCAGGTGATTGCTGAAATGACTAATGGTGGAGTTGATCGAAGTGTCGAATGCACAGGAAGCATCAATGCCATGATAGCTGCATATGAGTGTGTTCATGATGTAATTTCCTTGAAGCTGCAACAACTACTTTTTGAAAGAAAATCAAATCAAATGCAGTTCATAATATAAAATGTCTTACTGATTGTTTGTTTTGCAGGGATGGGGTGTTGCAGTACTTGTTGGCGTGCCAAACAAAGACGATGCATTCAAAACGCATCCTGTGAATGTCTTGAATGAGAGAACACTTAAGGGTACCTTCTTTGGAAACTACAAACCGCGCTCCGACCTTCCTCTGGTGGTGGAAAAATACATGAACAAGGTAACTTGCTGTTAAATCTTACAATTGCTGCAATTATACAAGTAAACAAAGTGTATGGTTCTGTTACTATGTTTGCTTGGCATTATTTGTTTTCACATTACTTATGGTCCTTTTACTATTTAAAATATGGAACAGGAGCTAGAATTGGAGAAATTCGTTACCCATGAAGTTCCCTTTTCAGAAATCAACAAGGCATTCGAGATCATGCTCCGTGGAGATGGTCTTCGATGTGTGATCCGTATGGATGCATGAAATATGATCAAATCTGTGAAAAGTCAAGAGTCTATCTCAGAAAGACACAATAAATCATAAAATGTCATTGTAGGATGATATTCTGTAAAAAAGAGTTGCAGTTTTCCCATTGTCTAGTTTGATTCTTACACACTGTACATAACAAAATAAAAAGAGTGCTTATGTTGCAAAGTCTATATGAATAAAAGGGTTTTGGTCTTTTTGTTAAAGTCTGCTGTTGGTGTATTATTTATCTTCTTATTTGGTAAGTTAGATTCATTCAGGCCAAGCTAATTAACCTTGACTGATATGACTTATGGCCAGCAGAGAGAGGGTTTGACTTTGACAAAATATTACTCCTAATTCTGACTGATTACTGGACCTACACTCATGAGTCATGATCCTTTTTCTTTTCTCAAATCTAAATTTTTATTTTATAATTTGTCTGCAACTCACAGGTGGCTTCCATGACGTTGAAGACTACCAAAACTTTTTAGACATTATTATGTGACATCTTGTAACTTTCTGCCCTGATCAAACTTTTACTTGATCAATTCCAGTTCTCTTAGGAGACTATTTCAGAGAAAATCTATTTGACTGATAAATCATCTTTATAATTCTTAGTTAGGGTTTTTAGCCAAAAACTGTAATGGTATACAATTTCGGTTAAAATTTTGTAAAAAGTGATCCGAAAAGTTTTTCCTCAATTTTTTACCACATACTCGGAAAAAATATATAATTTAACGCCAAAAAAATTGAAGGATATTTCACATTTCTAATATCGTTTTTCTTTTTTTTTCCCGAATTTATTTCTAATTAAATCGAAACAAAGATTAAGATGCTCGTAAAAACAAATTCTTAAATCCATTGTGGCTAAGATTTTGTTAGATAAATATATATTTCAAGAAATCTTTCTGCCAAAAATAATTTAAAACTGAGCCGGGATACAAAACACATTTTTAGCCAAAAATCGTGATGGTTAGTACACGATTTCGGCTAAAAACTAATCCGAAAAGTTTTTCTCAAATTTTTACAAAATATTCAGAAAAATATATAATTCAACGCCAAAAATATTGACGGGCTTTGCACGCTTCTAATATCGTTTTTCCATTTTTTTCCGAATTAATTTCTAATTAAATCGAAACAAGATTCGGATGCTCGTAAAAACAAATTCTTATATACAAATGTGGCTGAGATTTGGTTCGATGAATATAGATATTTCAACGAGTCTTTACGCTAAAAATCATGCAAAATTGAGTCGGGACTCCGGAATGCGTTTTTTTGCCAAAAACCGTGATAATTAGTACACGATCTCGTTGGCAAAAAAAAAGTACACGATTTCGGCTAAAATTTTGCAAAAATTGAACCGAAAAGTTTTTCCTCAATTTTTTGCCATAATACTCAGAAAAAATATATAATTCAACGCCAAAAAAATTGAAGGGGTTTTCACGCTTCTAATATCGTTTTTCCATTTTTTTCGAATTAATATCTAATTAAATCGAAACAAAGATTCAGATGCTCGTAAAAACAAATCCTTAAATCCATTGTGGCTGAGATTTGGTTACATGAATATAGATATTTCAAAGAGTCTTTCTGCCAAAAATCATTCAAAATTGAGCCGGGGCCATGAAACTCGTTTTCAGCCAAAAATCGTGATGATTAGTACATGATTTCAGCTAAAAACTGCCCCGAAAGCAAAATATTCAAAAAATTATATATATTTCAACGCCAAAAAGATTGACGAACTTCTCACGCTTCTAATATTGTTTTTCCATTATTTTTTTCCGAAATAATTTCTAATTAAATTGAAACAAGATTTAGATACTCGTAAAAACAAATTTTTATATACAATGTGGCTGAGATTTGGTTCGATAAATATAGATATTTCAAAGAGTCTTTGCGCCAAAAATCATGCAAAATTGACCCGAGACTCCGGAACGCGTTTTTAGGCAAAAAACCGTGATAATTAGTACATGATTTCGTTGGCAAAAAAAAGTACACAATTTTGACTAAAATTTTGCAAAAATTGACCTGAAAAGTATTTTCTCAATTTTTTGCCACAATACTCAGAAAAAATATATAATTCAAGGCCAAAAAAATTGAAGGGTTTTTCACACTTCTAAGATCATTTTTCCTTTTTTTTCCGAATTTATTTCTAATTAAATCGAAACAAAGATTCAGATGCTCGTAAAAACAAATCCTTATACCAATGTGGCTGAGATTTGGTTAGATGAATGTAGATATTTCAAGGAGTCTTTCTGCTAGAAATCATGCAAAACAGAGTTTGGGCCCCGAAACGCGTTTTTAACCAAAAACAGTAATAGTACACGATTTCGGCTAAAACCTTACACGAAAAGTTTTTTCTCAATTTTTTTGCAAAAATATTTAGAAAAAATATATAATTCAACACCAAAAAGATTGACGGTCTTTTCACGCTTCTAATATCGTTATTCCAATATTTTTTTCCGAATTAATTTCTAATTAAATCGAAACAAGATTCAGATGTTCGTAAAAACAAATCCTTATATCCAATGTGGCTGAGATTTGGTTTGATGAGTATAGATATTTCAAGTAGTCTCGGAGTCAAAAATCATTCAAAATTGAGGTGGATCCTCGGAACACATTTTTAGCGAAAAACCAATTTTGAATGAGTACACAATTTCGGTTAAAATTTTACAAAAACTGACCCGAAAAGTTTTTCTCAATTTTTTGCTACAATACTCAGAAAAAATATATAATTTGAAGCCAAAAAAAATTGAAGGGCTTTTTTACGATTCTAATATCATTTTTCCATTTTTCCGAATTTATTTCTAATTAAATCGAAAAAAGATTCAGATGCTCGTAAAAATCAAATCCTTAAATCCAATGTGGCTGAGATTCGGTTAGATGAATATATATATTTCAAGGAGTCTTTATCGACTAAAATTTTGCAAAAACTGACCCGAATTTTTTTTTCGTCAATTCTTTGCCACAATACTCAGAAAAGTATATAATTCAACGCCAAAAAAATTGATAGGTTTTCACACTTCTTAAATCCATTGTGCCTTGAATTTGGTTAGATGAATATAGATATTTCAAGGAGTCTTTCTGCCAAAAATCATGCAAAACTGAGTCGGGGCCCCGAAACGGGTTTTTAGCCGAAAACCGTGATGGTTAGTACACAATTTCGGCTAAAAACTGACCCAAAAAGTTTTTCTCAATTTTTTGCAATATATTTAAAAAAAATATATAATTCAATGCCAAAAATATTGACGGGCTTTTCATGCTTCTAATATCGTTTTTCCATTTGTTTCCGAATTAATTTCTAATTAAATCAAAACAAGATTGAGATACTCGTAAAAAGAAATCATTATATCCAATGTGGCTGACATTTGGTTCGATTAATATTGACAAGTGAATCAGCCCGCGCTGGCGCGTCGGGCGTTCAGAAATCCACTTCTTTAAACAATTTTTTGTTCGAATTAAATTTTTTGATGCGTAGGAAAGTTCGAAAGTACTATGATTTTAAATGTGTTGCATCTTTAAAAGGCTATACTATTAACATTAAGCATATACCCTAAAGTTAGCAATAAATAGTAAATATTAGTTTGTAAATGGACAGGTGCAACAGCTTCAATTTTGTTTCCACCTCTAAAGTGTGTAGCACTTAACCAAAAACTAAGTTTACTCTCTTCTTCATATGGACATGAAAGGCCTGAAAAGAGGTTACAATTCTAGCATTCATTAGCCAAAGTATAGATAATGGAGATAGGATTTATTATAACATTTATGTCAAAGGAAAGGATAATTACCAAAAAGGGCTCAAGGGTAAGAACTGACTAGAAACTAACCTAGGGTCTTCTTAGTAATTTGGCAAGTGAGAAAAGACGGAAAAGGACAAAAAAAGTTCAAATAAAGCCTCCTCATCGATCCTCAAAAGGGGTCGTTGGTAAATTCCCTGGGTCTTTCAAATAATATTTAGTATATATAGTATATATATTTCAAGAAGTCTTTGAGCCGAAAATCCTGCAAAATTGAGCCGGCACTCCGGAACGTGTTTTTAGCCAAAAACTGTGATGGTTAGTACATGATTTCGGCTAAAATTTTGCAAAAATTGACTCGAAAAGTTTTTCCTCAATTTTTGCCAGAATACTCAGAAAAAATATATAATTCAACGCCAAAACAATTGAAGGGTTATTCACGTTTCTAATATCGTTTTTCCTTTTCTTTTGCCGAATTTATTCCTTATTAAATCGAATCAAGATTCAGATGCTCGTAAAAACAAATTCTTAAATCCAATGTGGCTGAGATTCAATTAGATGAATATAGATATTTCAAAGAGTCTTTCTGCCTAAAATCATGAAAAACTGAGACGGGGCCTCGAAACGGGTTTTTAGCCAAAAAAAAAACCGTGATGGTTAGTACACGATTTTGGTTAAAATTAGAAAAACTGACTCAAAAAACTTTTCCTCAATTTTTTGGCACAATACTCATAAAAAATATATAACTCAACGCCAAAAAAATTGAAGGATTTTTGACACTTCTAATATCATTTTCCATTTTTTTCTAAATTTATTTCTAATTAAATCGAAACAAGATTTAGATGCTCGTAAAAACAAATCCGTGAATCCAATGTAGCTGAGATTTGATTAGATGAATATAGATATTTCAAGGATTCTTTTTACCAAAAATCATGCAAAACTTAACCGGGGTCCCGAAACACGTTTTTAGCCAAAAAACCGTAATTTGTACACGATTTCGGCTAAAAACTAAATCGAAAATTTTTTCTCAATTTTTTCCCACAATACTCATAAAAAATGTATAATTGAACGCCAAAAAGATTGACGGGATTTTTGGGCTTCTAATATCGGTTTTCCATTTTTTTTTCCAAATTGATTTCTAATTAAATTGAAACAAAATTCAGAAACTCGTAAAAACAAATCCTTAAATCCAATGTGGCTGAGATTTGGTTCAATGAATATAGATATTTCAAGGGGCCTTTGCGCCAAAAATCATGTATAATTGAGCCGGAACGCGTTTTAGTCAAAAACCGTGATGGCTAGGATTCTTCCTATTCGTGGGTCATTTATGGCACGCAGGAAGAGCTCGCGCAGTCGCAGCGGGATTTGAAAAAGGAATTGATCGTGATTTGGAGCCTGTTCTTTTCATGACTCCTCTTAACTGAGACAGGAGATCTAATGCTTTAAAGTAGGAATCGATTTGATTCCACCATACATATTGAATTGAAGGATTGAATTGAAGGAATCCGATGACATTTTAAAACGTACACGATTTCGGCTAAAATTTTGCAAAAAAATTGACCCGAAAAGTTTTTCCTCAATTTTTTGCCACAATACTCAGAAAAAATATATAATTCAACGCCAAAAAAATTAT
>AWUE01022776.1:0-43852 GCA_001974825.2 Corchorus olitorius | reverse complement strand
CAACGCCAAAAAGATTGAAGGGTTTTCAGGCTTCTAATATCGTTTTTCCATTTATTTTCCGAATTAATTTCTAATTAAATCGAAACAACACGATTTCGGGTAAAGTTTTGCAAAAATTGACCCGAAAGATATTTCCTCAATTTTTGGCTAATATACTCATAAAAAATATATAACTCGGTATCAAAAATATTGAAGGGCTTTTAACGCTTCTAATATTGTTTTTCCTATTTTTTTGAATATATTTCTAATTAAATCGAAACAAGATTCAGATGTTCGTAAAAACAAATCCTTAAATCCAATGTACCTGAGATTTGGTTAGATGAATATAGATATTTCAAGTACTGTCGGAGTAAAAAATCATGCAAAATTGAGGCGGGTCCCCGAAACGTGTTTTTAGCGAAAAACCGTGATGGTTAGTTATAGTACACGATTTCAGCTAAAATTTTGCAAAAATTGACACGAAAGATTTCTCCTCAATTTGTGGCTAGAATAATCATAAAAATATATAATGAAACCCCTAAAAGATTGGAGGGTTTTTCGCGGTTTTAATATCGTATTTCTTATATTTCTAAATTAATTTTTAATTAAATCGAAATAAGATTCAGATGCTCGTAAAAACAAATTCTTAAATCAAATGTTGCTGAGATTTAATTAGATGATGTAAAGTATTAAACCAAATTTTTTTTTTAATTTTTTTGGAAAGAATATTGAAGCACTGCTTTGGAAAATCACCCAATTATAATCGTGGGAAACTTGCCAAACGAAAGTAAACTAGCAATTTTTTTCCCTTGGCATAGGAAACTTTAATCTTGACAACCTCGGCATAAGACCAATTTTTTTTTAAAATATGTAAAGTATTAAACTAATTTTTTTCCTTAATGCCCATAATTTATTTAAATTAAATAAATATAAATTATAAATAAAAATTATTTCAAATAATTATGGGAGTAAATTATTATAATGATATTTTGTATTTACAATATCTTTACATAATTAAAATAAAAAGTTTCATGACTATAAATTATAATATTATATATTATAATCGAAAAATAATTATTAGAAGAAAATTATTAATTACAATTAAAGTGGATTATTAATATATATCCATAATTTAAAAATTTTAAATATTAGATTTACAATATCTTTCCATAATTAATTAAAAAATTGAATCATCTAAAATAGATAAAAAGTTAAATGACTAAAAAGAATACTTATTAAAGAATTATTATACTATAATACTAAGGGTATTTATGAAATTTTCCAATTAAAATTTCGAAGTTCGTGATTTTATATAGTAGTAAGATAAGATAAGATAAGATAGTAAGATATCAAATTTAGTCCTATAATAATCATTTTCTTTTTTTCTTTAATATTTTTATCATTGAGTTGGTAATGAGTTAACTGGTGACGCCAAATATTATACTATTTAATATAACACTAGTATATATATTTTCACGTGCTATTTATTCCTTAACATCAATATTGTATATTGACTTAATTAGGTGTATATTACTTGGCCCCCAAGATAAAATTTCTGGTTCCGCCTCTGGAATTAAGTATCATTGGCTCCGTGGTTTAGGGGGCAAAAAGGCTAATAAGCCTAACCAAAACTGTTCGAAAAATCAGAATTCTGGAACTAAAATAATCTGTAATGTTAATTACCTGAGTCAGGTCTGATAGCGGTGTGAACAGAGTAGCCCTGCTCAAGCAGCATCTTGATCATCCATGAAGCTATGAAACCAGTCCCTCCGGTCACACATACACTCCCTTTATCTCCGAATTCCATGTTTTCTTTCTTTCCTTTCGTCTCAGACTCAGACAGATTTGCAAATTTGTTTCCCTTCACTTGTTTAGGCGTGTGAAATAATAATGTGAGCAAAAATGTCTTCTGCTACGTATGGTTGGTTTCTTCCCACGTGCCCTTGTAATTTGTTTGGTGTTGATATTTAACTTCCTTCTTAAAAAATGTCGTAGCTAGTCAGGACCATTATCGTTCCTTTTCTACTTTACTTTCAGTATTCCTTGATTTCACTTGGAGCCCACTTTTGCTATCTTTTCCTTTCATAATAAATTGATTGTATATATGCAATGACGAAGTGATATTGTTGTACGACGACATAATTTACCTTCTATTATTATTTCACCTTACAAAAAAAAGGGAGAGGATTTTTGCTTGTCAAAAATCAGTGGCTCAGGTGGCTGATTTATAACCATTAGATAATCAGTGGAGATCTCCACTGATTTATTGGCCGGACTTAAGATAATTATGTGCCCTGCGGTGTTATTGACCGGAAACCAAAATGGAGTTTATGTGGGATGCAAATGCAATAGTCCATGTGACGCATTTGAAAGATCCCAAATATTGTTGTACGGGAAGCTTTGCAGGGTAGGGAAAATTCGAAATCATTCAAACAAGTTTGTCAACTAGCACATACTTATCCTGTAAGCAAATGGGTTTATTTAGCATTTTCTTGTCTGCAATTTTTGTCTGGTCCGAATTGATATACATGGAAGAGAAAAGCTAGAGGCCACGTCAGCGGTCAAGAACAAGCCACATCAGCAGACTGTTATCAAAGTTGTTTTGCAAGTTGTTTAGTTTCTTTTGAATTTATTAGCTTCAGTTTATGTATTTTCCTCTCTTCCAAAGTTGTAAGTGTCTCGAGTCATACCAACATATGGGATTATAAATACCCTGAAGACCTATTGTAATTTCAGTTTAGAAATATTAATAAAATTGACTATTTCCCCAAATATCTCTGTTTTCCAGTTCTGAGGTGAGTCTCAAAGGAAATTCTTGTTCAATCTTAGTTCTATCAAGAATCTTGTTAGTTCTATCAAGAATCTTGTTTATGCATTTTGCCTTGAAAACGAATACTACAATTCTTATTCGTTCAAACCAGATTTGTGTCGCTGCGGAGCAAGACTAACAGAATAAACTTAATAGCTCCATCATCATATATATGGTACTTAACTATGCTTACTAAAAAAAGCCTTTTTCCTTGCAGCACTTAATAGCTCCATCATACATATCCTCAACCCCATAGTTGAATTTGAATCCTGTATCCAAGAGTTTTCTTGATGATAAACCAGCTGGTAATTTTGCACCATTAAAATCTGCAAAGGATCTGCACGAATAGTATAACAATAAAAGGAAAAAAAAGGGGGGCTTTTTTTGCATTTAGTATTGAAATTAAGATAAGTACCCAAGTTGAAGTTATTGATGAGAAAATTGAAGAGGAAAAGAACTTTTACTCACTCTGCATTTGGAATTGAGAACTCTGGATACTTGGTGGAAAGAATTTGAAGTATCTTTTCAAGTGTTATTGTGTGTGAGGAACAAATATATCTCCCTTTTGCAGAGGGATGCTCAAGCAAGAAGATATGTGCCCTTGACAAATCATCAACATGAACCATTGATGCATTAACAAGATAGCTTATCAACACTTTGTGATTTTGGTGATGATCCATTGATACATTACGAACAAAACTCCCTGACTCATTCTGATTTTGGCTCCCTGAGTGTATATATTAGAGTTTAATATAAATTAATCGAGTTTATTTAATTAGTTCTGATATTAGTAACTTTTTTTTTTGTTTTTGTTTCAAGTACTTGGAAATGTATGTAAGAAAGAAAACATCTATACCTAGAAGTATTGGTGCCAATAAGCAATGAACTGAACCAGGTAACTTTGGACAGATGAAGGGACCAACAACCAAGGGAGGAACAATTGTGACCAAATCCAATCCATGTTGTGCTGCAAATTCAAGAGCTGCCCTTTCTGTCAAAGTCTTTGAAATGGAATAAGAACTCCCGTAAGGCTTTTTTTCTCTAAGGAAATCGATATCTGTCCAAAAGCTCTCATCCATTGTCTCAACATCCTGGCATCTGCTGTTCCGCACCGCGGCGGCGCTTGATGTGTAGACGACCTTTTGAACTGTTTTGGATTTCAAGCATGCTTTCAAGATACCCAATGTGCCATTGATTGCCCTTTCGGTCACGGCTGCCTCGGGTTCTTTGTCTTGGAAATCGATGGGAGTGGCAACATGGATGACTCCTTTACATCCCTCAATGGCTGCATCGAAACTGTCTGGATCACTAAGATCTGCTCTGAAGATTTTGAGCTTTTCGTTTGCCCCTGGTAGGCTGGTGAGGAAGCTAATATTTCTTGTGTTTTCTTCTGTTCATACATTTTGTTCATATTGCATGCTTGGGTTACAAATTTTGAATCATTCTAAAAAGTCAAAATTCTGAAACTAAAATATTAATAATCTTTACCTGGGTCAGGTCTGAATCTGATAGTGGTGTGAACAGAGTAGCCCTGCTCGAGAAGCAGCTTGATCATCCATGAACCTATGAAACCAGTCCCTCCGGTCACACATACACTGCCTTTTTCTCCAAATTCCATCTTTCTTTTCTGTTCTTTTCTTTCGTCCAAGACTCACACTCAAGACAGATTTGCAAATTTTCTTCACTTCACTCGTTTAGGTGTGAAATAATGTAAGAAACAATGTCTTTCCTGCTACGAATGGTTGCTTTCTTCCCACGTGGACGTGCCCGTACTACTATTTGTTTGATTTGGTAGAGTGCTGGACTTTAATTCCAGTATACCTGTTCTGGGTTCTACTCTCACGAAATGTGAGTTTTCTTTGTAATTTATTTATTTATATATTTAGTATATTGATAGTTATAGATATTCTATTTGATTTATGTGCGTTTCAATTTGTAAATAGAGAAGATAATGTATTAACGCATTCTCTAGCTAAAATTGAGTTAAATAATCGTATGATATGGGTTGATTAATGAAAATGATTATTTGATCTAAGAAAAACTTCCTTCTACAATTTCTTTGAACACGTCGTAGCCAGGGCCACTATCGTTCTTTTTCTACTTTCCGTATGTATTCCTTAATTTCATAAGAGAGCCCACTTAAGGTGGAATATTGCTATCCTTCAATTTCCTTCATAATAAATTGTATGTATATTATTACCTAAAAAAACAATTGCATGTATATTATATATATGCAATGTCTGGCCAAAAAAAAATATTATATGTGCAATGACGAAGTTATATTGTTGTATGACGACATAATTTACCTTCTATTATTACAAGATATTGGCCCGCGGGTGTGCGGGTCGTTTGTTGTGCATATTCATTTTAATTTGACCGTGAATATGTTGTGTGTAATTAGTCATTTCAAATTAATGTTTTGGAAGTATTTGACAATTATGTAAGTCGATGAATTGGTGATTAAAGAGGATGAGATTAGTTATTTTAATCGATTTTTTATCTGGAAAAACGGAGGAAATCATATTATCGAAGGGAATAAGTATAATTGTTTTTTATTCTTACAATTTGATCTCTTGATGAGGAAACACCCAATTGATGTTCAAAATTGTCGACGATGTCACGAGTTGGAGTAAGGAGATGTTGCTTTGTTGGTTGTCTAAATATGTGCGAATAGGATAATTTAATGAACATATTTATAAGTAAGATGGAGCAAAGATTATAAAAAACCATTAGGAATTAAGGTATAGATTAATTAGAGGAGATCTCTTGTTCTTCGTGGTGGTTTGACTTGATGTGGTTAGGTTGGTAGCTTGAATGAATAGTTGCTATAATGGAGTTACATCTTTGTAACTCAAGCCCAAACGGGCTGGGGAAAATGGAAAAGAAAAAAAAAAGCAAGCCCATTTACCTAGAGGACCAAAGGCTACCCAAGCCCAAATGGTGGCAAAAGAAAGTGAGAAACAAAAGGCTGATGTGTCAGCTGTAGGGGTCCTTGGGAGAAAAAAAAACGTGTCAAGAGAGGGCAGGGGTTACGTGGCAAATAGTGGAGGCCTCACGGGACTCTCTTAAATGGGAAAAGGTTTGATTTCACCTTAAAAAAAAGCATGTCAATCACTCAATTGAGTATATATATATATTTATGAGGCGATTTGAGGGTTTCATTGCTTCTGATATTCACTTCTTCTATCTCTAATAATTGAACTTTATAACTTCACTCGTTTAGGTGTGAAATAATGTGAGAAAAAATGTCTTCCCTATTAGGAATGGTTGGTTTCTTCCCACGTGCCTGTTTGACTATTTGTTTGATTTTTTTTAAGGACATGTAATTTTCATTCATGAAATTACATCCTTCATAACATAAATTACAATAGATTGAATTTCATTATCAACGTCTTGATTTGGATCTGTCATCATGATATGAATCCTTTGAATTGAAGTTTCGAACCTTTCCCACGAGTCTCTAGCACGTGCGACACCTCTTCGTTTTCGCTTCTGTGAGCTTTCACGATGAGTGATCCGAAAACCTCTCGATTGATTCGAAAACCACAAAGAAAACCCATCTCAATATGATGGTGAAATCCCCAATTTATTGTAAACTCAAAAGACATCAAACAAACTGAATAAATTAACTCGACAAACTGAACTAAATCAAACATTCAAGGTTTAAAGATTTGGAGAGTCGTAACCTAGACAAATCAATAGATCCGTGGGACTTTATTCTAAAATTAAAGAAAAAAACAAGATACTAAATAAAGGATTTTGATATCTCTTATTTCATTCTAGAATTACAGAAAAACAATCTTGTTAGAGATCATCATCTTCCAGAATTTGATATATCAGAACCCTTTTCAAGGGCGTCTTCAACTTTCTGCAATATATTAATGTATCGGCATAAATACCACTTTACACCCTTAAGTTTGTACGGTCTGTCACTTTGCACCCAACTTTTTTATTTTGATCAAAACGCACCCTAAAGTTTTATTTTTTTGCCATTTTGTACCCTCCGTCACGGTAGGACAAATGGCTCTATCATGGTGTCCGACGTGGCATGCCATGTGTACCAAAAAGTGACACATGGCACGCCACATGTACCAAAAAGTGACACGTGGCATACCACGTGTCACGCCACATGTACCAAAAAGTGACGCGTGGCTTGACAAGTACACAAAAAGGACACGTGCCACATATCATTTTTGTCCATGTGGCATGCCACGTCGGACGCCGTGACCGATCCGTTTGTCTTACCGGACAGAGGGTGCAAAGTGGCACAAAAATAAAATTTTAGGATGCATTTTAATCAAAATAAAAAAATTAGGTACAAAATAGCAATTCGTGTAAACTTAAGGGTGCAAAGTGACATAAAGCTCAATGTATCACTATATAACACTACATTAATTAAACCGGGTAGTTGCAATATATGGTAAGTAAGACTCATTCAGGCTATGTAATTGCTCGAGTTTGATTTAATTTACTCACTGATAAATTTGAACACCAAGCCAATTAACCTTGACTGTTATGACTTACGGCCAGCAGAAAGAAGGTTTGACTTTGGCAAAATATTAATTACTCCTAATTCTGACTGATTATTTGACGTACACCTATAATCCTTTATCTTTTCTCAAATCAAAATTTTTATTCTATAATTTGTCATGTCTGCAACTCACAGTCACAGGTGGTTTCCCCATGACGTTCAAGACCACGATAATTAACTATTTTAACATTATTATTGTATGTGACATCTTGTATCTTTTTGCCCTCAAACTTTTACTTGATCAATTCCAGTTCTCTTAGGAGGGGACAGGGACTATTTAAGAGAAAATCTCTTAGACTGATAAATCATCTTTATAAATCTTACTTTTTTTTTGGCCGGCTTATAATTCTTAGTTAGGGTCATTATTTTTCTGCTGTGTTTTGAATAGTAGCATAACTTGTTGAATACAAGATCAAAATAACAGTAAACGGGTATATATAGTTGACTGTTTGACCAATGACCATTACTAAGCCTATAAAAGGCGCTTAAAGTTCAGTTGCTGAAAACACAACTCAAAACAGAAAAAGTAGTAATACACATTAAATAGTAAATACAAACACAAATCACATTTCAATTTTCAAGAAGATGGTTTACCAATATTTGGTGGGAGGAATCCTAGCTTCTCTTCTGGGTCTTGTTTGGCTCTTGAGAAAAATTCAGAATCAGGCCAGATTTTGTTCAAAGAAAATTCATCAGGAGAAATCTTCAATTACTTCTGATAATGAACTACCCCATGATTCAGAGTTAAATGAGAGTGCAGATATAATCATTGTTGGGGCAGGGGTTGCTGGTTCTGCTCTTGCTTACACTCTTGGCAAGGTGGTGATAAGTCTCTTTCTCTCAAAGAATCTTTGCTTCTTCTTTTTTCTCCCATTTCTTTATCTCTTTTTTGAAAAGTTGACATTAATGTTCTTCAAAGTCAAAGCATTTTGTTGCTCTTTCATTTGAGAATTTGGACAATGCTGAACATGTTATCTACTGTATGCTGAAGGATGGACGCCAAGTGAGAGTGATTGAGAGAGACTTGAGTCTCCAGGATAGAATTGTTGGGGAACTTCTTCAACCTGGTGGCTACCTGAAATTGATGGAATTGGGTCTTGAGGGTAAGCACAAAGGGATCATCTTCTATGATTATGAAATTCAATATGTTAGTATTATGAAATCTGTAATGCATCCTTATATAACAAACGGAATTAGAAGGAATCAATCATAGAAATAGCGATAATGATTACATTAAAATTTGATCAACTTAATTCTGTATATGGTTGCAGATTGTGTGGACAAGATTGATGCTCAGAGCATATATGGATATGCTCTGTTTAAGGATGGGAAAAGCACTAAACTATCATATCCATTGCAACATGTTGAATCAGATGTTGCCGGAAGAAGCTTCCATAACGGGCGCTTCATTCAAAGAATGAGAGAGAAAGCATCAACCCTTCCAAAGTATATCATCTCTCTCCTAAGTTAGAAGTTTCCACTTTTTGTTTCCAATATTTTAGCCAACATCTCATCTGTCTCCATCAAATTTGTCCAATTTACAGTGTGAAACTAGAACAAGGAACCGTCACATCTGTAATTACCGAGAAGGGAACAGTTAAAGGGGTGCAGTACAAAACCAAGAATGGAGATGAACTCATAGCTAAAGCTCCCCTCACAATTGTATGCGATGGATGCTTCTCGAATTTGAGACGCTCTCTCTGCAATCCAAAGGTGAAAACATTAATATATACTTCAATTACTGATCTGTAATGAAGTTAATCAGGTTCTGTCATGCATGTCACACTCTTTTAGTTGAATTCTAAGATCATAAATGTGACAGATTTTTCTGAGAAATTGTCTTGCCTTGTTCCATTCAAGTATTCTTTAGTGCTTGTACTCATTTGATAAGCACATCTGCAGGTTGATATCCCATCTTGTTTTGTTGCTTTGATCTTGGAAAACTGTAAACTTCCGTATGCAAATCATGGACATGTTATTTTGGCGGATCCTTCCCCCATCCTGCTTTATCCTATAAGTAGCACCGAGGTTCGTTGTTTGGTTGATGTCCCTGGACAGAAAGTTCCTTCAATTTCTAATGGCGAAATGTCCCAGTTCTTAAAATCTGCAGTGGCTCCTCAGGTATACATATATGTGAGTTCTATATTAGCATTTGATCATTCAATTTTCACTTAGGGACCGGACTAATACATAAACCATTGGTTTGCCCTTGTGCATTCTCAGATGCCCTCAGAGCTATACAATGCTTTTATATCTGCAATTGAAAAAGGAAACATAAGAACAATGCCTAATAGGAGCATGCCTGCAGCCCCCTACCCAACTCCCGGCGCACTTCTACTGGGAGATGCATTCAACATGAGGCATCCTTTGACTGGTGGAGGAATGACTGTGGCACTTTCTGATATTGTGGTTTTAAGAGACCTCCTTAGACCTCTGCGCAATCTAAATGATGCATCTGCCTTGTGCAAATATCTCGAATCCTTCTACACTTTGCGGAAGGTAAGCAAATTATATACGACTTCCTATGTTACATATGCATCTGCATCTGCAATCTAATCTTAATTGAGTATATAATTTGTCTAAGCTGAGTATACTAGAAGAAAATAGTATTGTACAACTGATAATCATGTAATTAAAAACTGCTATTTCTTTCAGCCAACAGCATCTACCATAAATACACTAGCCGGTGCTCTTTATAAGGTGTTTAGTGGATCATCTGATCCTGCAAGCAGAGAGATGCGCCAAGCATGCTTCGATTATCTAAGCCTTGGTGGTGTTTTCTCTAATGGACCAATAGCTTTACTCTCTGGTATGAATCCTCGGCCATTAAAGTTGATCCTACACTTCTTCGCAGTGGCCATATATGGTGTTGGGCGCTTACTGCTTCCATTCCCTTCATTGAAACGCCTTGTGCTTGGTGCTAGATTAATTTCGGTTTGTATCTTCAATATATTCTCTTATTACTCACATGTTGATTCATTCCTTAGTATTATGTTCCAAATTTTGAACTATACATGGTTGCTGATAGGATTTATCCATTTTGACATCATTCAGGGAGCATCAAGCATCATTTTCCCCATACTCAAAGCTGAAGGAGTTAGACAAGTATTCTTTCCTGTAACCATACCTGCTTATCACAGAGCTCCTCCTGCTAATATATGATTATGAGAAAAGAAACACAAAGAGACGACAAGGATTGTATCATTTAGCACTATCCAATTCTTTTAGATGAGTTTATTTGTTTATTTATTGTAGTAAACCTCCCTTGTATTAATGCAGTCATAAACTTTCCTAGTCGAGCAAAATTTTCATACAAAATCGAATCAGTTTTCATTGTACACATGATGTTTGCTTCCTTTATTTGAGTCTCCAAGCTGGGATGTAACGTTTAATGATCATTTTACTGAATTGTTGGGTGTGCCAAGCCCTCACGAAAGTGCAAAGAAAGGGTGACACAAAAGGAACCCAAGTAGCAAGCTACTATTTAAGGTCCTTCCCCTATAAATAATTAAAATCAAGGAACCAAGTAGCCTATTTAAGGTCCTTCTCCTATAAAAAATTAAAATCAGAGGTTCACCCTGGGAACCGTAGGTTCCCATTTATCAGATATTAAACTGATAAGAACAGATACTACACTTGATCTTAGCCAAAAGGCCCAGAAAGGTATGATTTGTTTAATGGTCAACCTCTCTTTTTATAGCCAATCAATAATCTCTCTCCTATTAAAAACTAGATGTGGGATTAAAAAAAAAAGAATTATAACCGATATATGTTAGTTAGACACTTCGCTAGATATGGGACTTTTAACTTGACTGTACACGATTTATGGCCAATCTTTAGTCTCGAATTGAATAATTAGGCTGAAGTCTTAAACATTTTTCTAGCAATCATGTTAAGATTACAATTCAACAATTGAATTTAAGAACAAGAGGAATTGCTTGATCCTTGACACCAATTATAAGGTCAAGGATTAACAGAAGAACAGAAGGGTACTATAAGCTACTTAATTATACTTTGCCTGAAAATATTATTACTTATTTAAAATGAAATTTGTATGGCTCCATTAAGATAATCCACTTGATCAAGAGCAAAAATTTATTAGCTAAAACAATGTACTCACTCTAACTTACAAATTACAATAGGAAAATTCTATGTTCATCCTCAAAATCAAATAATCAACTATTATCAGCAGGATTCAAGAATCAAGTAATTTTATACAGCAAATGGGGAATGTTGATGTTAACAAGAAAGGAAAAAAACAAAGAAATTGGGCCTTGTCCCTTTGGGCTTGGGTTAGTGGAGAGATTTGCAAAGTGTCACAAGCTAATTGGAAAGCACTAAATCTCTAAAGTGAACTCAACAGCACCTGATCCCTACAAGGAAAAAATCAACGACAAGTCGTAAGAAACAGTAAACTGGAACTATAAAACAGAAGCAAAAACAACATTCGATTGAACACACAAAAGCCTGCCGTGGTTTTCAGTTTGCAACTCTTTCACTTTGTCAACGAGAGAAAAAGAAGAGGCGGTTTCAGGGAATCTGGGAATGGTTTTGCCTTTCTTTAAGAGTAGAAATTGTGGGAAGCTGCATTATTCAAACCCAAGAAAGATGAAAATTGTCTGCTTCTCCATTACTATAAGTACCCAAAACCAGTTCTTTTGTTCCTCACAACTCAAAACAGTTAGTAAAAGAGAGAATTCAATTCACATTGATTCACTTGAAAATTCGTTGAGAGCAGAAAATGGCAAGCAATACTATTGGTCAGGTCATTCGTTGTAAAGGTAAGAAGCATTCTTCATTACTACTTATTGAGTTATTTCTTTCTTTTGAATTTATTTGGGTTTTGAATTTTGATTATGGATTCCTGGGTTTTGGGTGGGTTTGGGCAATGGGTTAACTTTTTTTATAGCATGTGCGCGTTATCAAGTTCCCTGAAAACTGGAATAAAATTTGTTAACCATGAATCATTGATCTTCCTCAATTGATTTTCATTGAACCTACAATTTGGTTAATTCAACAAGAACATTTATATATTTTTTTTTTGCTATTCTGTTTCAGTGTGTTACTTGTAATTTTTATGAATACCATTCTTCACTACTATTTCTTTCTTCCTCTGGCATTTTTATTTGGAGTTCTTATGACTCTTTGTTTGCTCTTAGTTTCATAGTTTTCGAAATTTATTTGGGAACTCCTGGAGGCTGGATGCCAAGCAGAGAATTATGTTAACTATTTTAGTCCCAATGTGTTTTCAAGTTACCCTGAAAACTTAGTGAATCATAGAATTTCAATGTGTTTAGTAATTAATCATAAACTTAGTCCCATAGGTTCCCGTTATCAGATATTAAACTGATAAGAACAGATACTACACTTGATCTTAGCCAAAAGGCCGAGAAAGGTATGATTTGTTTAATAGTTAGGCTCTCTTTATATAGCCAATTCCTGATATTTCTTCTTTTAGATTATTGGATGTGGGATTTAAAAATTGTTTAATCTGCTAGGGCCTAGGTGTTAACAGGCTGATACTTGAATGGTCAAATTGACAAGAATATTGACATTCTTTTCTCTTCTTTTCTCTTCTTTTCTCTCCTTTTCTCATTGCATTAGTTGTGATCTATTTCTTTTATACGAATACAAATTAGTATACAAATATATGATTTATCATAAATAAATGACTATATGGTATTTTCTTCTGGGGAATGCTGATCTAATTGGGATGGCATATACACTACAGCTGCGGTGGCATGGGAAGCTGGAAAGCCATTGGTGATTGAAGAAGTGGAGGTGGCACCTCCACAAGCAATGGAGGTTCGCTTGAAGATTCTCTTCACTTCCCTCTGCCATACTGATGTTTACTTCTGGGAAGCTAAGGTAATCACATAGTTGGTATTTGTTCACTTAACTATTCTTACATTTAAATACGGAACCGTTGTTAGCTCCAACTATTGACACATCTCCATCTGACAAAAAAACTCTAAATCTGCAGGGGCAAACGCCATTGTTCCCTCGCATATTTGGTCATGAAGCAGGAGGGTAAGTACTTAACTAGCTTTAGTCATTTTAAGTTGTCAGTTTTTCTCTCTTTTCTTTCATATTGAGACTTATCTACGCTATAAATTCTGCAATGCAGGATTGTTGAAAGTGTTGGCGAGGGTGTTACAGACCTAAAACCTGGTGACCATGTCCTTCCTGTATTCACTGGAGAGTGCAAGGAGTGTCGGCATTGCAAGTCTGAGGAAAGCAACATGTGTGATCTCCTAAGGATCAATACAGACAGAGGGGTGATGCTTAATGATGGCAAATCAAGATTCTCAATCAATGGACAGCCCATCTACCATTTTGTCGGAACTTCAACCTTCAGTGAATACACTGTTGTTCATGTTGGTTGTGTTGCCAAGATTAATCCTGCTGCCCCTCTTGACAAAATTTGTGTTCTCAGCTGTGGAATCTCGACAGGTTGGTTAAATTTCTTTCCTTTTTTCTTTTAAATTTCTTAATTTCCTCTTGTTTGTTAAATGGAATTCACATTTCCTATTTTCAGGTCTTGGTGCCACATTGAATGTTGCAAAGCCTGGGAAAGGTTCAACTGTAGCAATATTTGGGTTGGGAGCTGTTGGCCTTGCCGTGAGTGTTTTCCCTTCTCTCCTGTGTATCACATTGTTATTTCAATTTGTGCTGCCTCTTAACTTAAAACCTCCTGTTACTATTTTGCATTCTCAGGCTGCTGAAGGGGCTAGAATTGCAGGTGCTTCAAGGATTATCGGGGTTGATTTAAATTCCAAGAGGTTCAATGAAGGTAAATGAAGCACAGAGAGATTTATATTTTATTTGTTACATAATTGCATACTTGAACATCACATTCCTTTCTGATAAAAAAAACATCACATTCCTTATATAGCAATCTTCATATAAACAAAACCAATGTATTTCTTGGCAGTATATATACACACTAGTAGTAGCATTTAAAGTTTTTATTTCTGTTTTTTCCTAATATTTGTTTCTCTTGCTTTCTGTCAAAACAGCCAAAAAATTTGGTGTCACAGAATTTGTGAATCCAAAAGACCATGACAAACCTGTTCAAGAGGTTAGTATATAGACTATATATATGCTTCAGCCTTTTGTGGAATTTCTGAAAAAAAAAAGGATCAATGGATTACTTTCACTTTTATCAGGTGCTTTCTAAAATGACTGATGGTGGAGTTGATCGAAGTGTGGAATGCACGGGAAGCATCAATGCAATGATAGCTGCATACGAGTGTGTTCATGATGTAATTTCCTCAAAGGCTTAAAGCTGCAACCATTGTGATATTTCGAAGAAAATCAAAATCAACTTAAGTTCATACATTAAATGTCTTATTGAATGTTTCTTTTACAGGGATGGGGTGTTGCAGTACTTGTTGGCGTGCCAAACAAAGATGACGCATTCAAAACACATCCAGTGAATGTCTTGAATGAGAGAACTCTTAAGGGTACCTTCTTTGGAAACTACAAACCACGCTCTGACCTTCCTCTGGTGGTGGAAAAATACATGAACAAGGTAACTTGCTTTTGGATCATACAATACATGTTTTTTCTGCTATAATACAACTAAATAAATCTTTTATGGTTGTGTTACTAGTTGCTTGGCATTCTTTGTTTTGACATAGTTACACATTACTTATAGTCCCTATACTAATTGAAATATGGAACAGGAGCTAGAATTGGAGAAATTCATCACCCATGAAGTTCCCTTTTCAGAAATCAACAAGGCCTTTGAGTACATGCTCCGTGGAGATAGTCTTCGATGTGTGATCCGGATGGATGCATAAAACAGGATCGAATCTGGCGAGTCAAGAGTTTATATCTGAAAGACAAAAAAATATAGAATGTCATTGTTGGAAGAAATATTGTAAAAAAGAAATGCAGTTTCTTATTATCTGATTTGATTGATACAACACTGTACATAACTCAATAAAAGGATGCTTATGTTTCAAAGTATATATAAATGAAAAGGTTTGCTATTTTTGTTAAAGTGTCTTGGTGTATTCTTTCTTCTTCATCTGTTTCTTTGGCTTTTCCTTGAGATGTAAAATCCAGCAAAAGAAAGTTACGATTACATAATATTATCTTAAGTGTGTGATAATTCGTTATAAAGCTGCTGCCGTATGAGAGTGGTTGTTAGTCTTCATTACTTATTTTTGCTATGGCATTAGATATTTTCTTTATTCCTTACCCTCTTCTCAGCAATGTGCAGGAACATTTGATGCAGATGATGAGATTGGTGCTTCCAAATTACAGACAGAAGCCTTGCCAAGAATTAATAAGGTTATAAATTCTACAAACATCTGTAGCAAAAATTTTGTAAGTTAGACTCATTCAGCCCAAGTGATTGCTTTGGCTGTTATGGCCAGCAGAGAGAGGGTTTGGCAAAATATTACTCCTAATTCTGACTGATTATTTGACCAACACCCACACTTTTTTTTTCTCAAATTCTTTATTCATTAATTTGTCTGCTACTCACTGGTGGATAGTCTTTTATTCTGTTATTCTCTGCCTTGTGGTTTCCATGACTTTGAAGACCACGATAACTTTCTTAGCATTATGTGATATCTTTTAACTTCTTTCCATTGCTCGGGCCCTCAAACTTTTACTTGATCAATTCCAGTTTTCTTAGGATGACTATTTCAGAGAAAATCTCTGACTGATAAATCGTCTTTATAATATTGTTTTTCTTACTGTGTGTTATTATTTTTTAATAGTAACATAAGAGATCAAAATAACAGTACATAAGGTTTTGGCTGACTATTAGCATGACCAAGTAGCTTCTGAGTTTTCCCATTAGACCATTGCAAGCCTATAAAAGGCTTCAAGTTCAGTTGCTGGAAACATATAACTCAAACACAAAAGTAGTCATAGTAATACACACTAATTACAAACACAATTTACTTTTTAAGAAAATGGTTTACCAATATTTAGTGGGAGGAATTCTTGCTTCTCTTATGAGTACTCTTTGGCTCTTCAAAAAAGTTCAGAATCGAACCGGGTTTGCTTCAAAGAAAATTCAGGAGGAGAAATCTCCAATGGGTTCTGATAGTGGATCCAATGACTCAAAGATAACTGAGAGTGCAGATATAATCATTGTTGGAGCAGGGGTTGCTGGTTCTGCTCTTGCTTACACTCTTGGCAAGGTGATAACTCTGTGCTGTTTTAAAAAGTTGATAATGTTCTTCAAAGTATTTCTGTTGTTCTTCCATTTGACATGTTTTCTACTGCACACTGAAGGATGGACGCCGAGTGAGAGTGATTGAGAGAGACTTGAGTCTCCCTGATAGAATTGTTGGAGAACTTCTACAACCTGGTGGTTACCTGAAATTGATGGAGTTGGGTCTTGAGGGTAAGCAAAAATTGTATGATTATGGAATTGAATATGTGATTAGGGAAATCTGACCAATAGAAAATGGAATAGCAGTAATCAATCATAGAAAGAGCCACAGTCATTATTGTAAAATGTAATTAACTATATATGTATGTGGTTGCAGACTGCGTGGACAAGATTGATGCTCAGCAAATATATGGATATGCTCTGTTTAAGGATGGGAAAAGCACTAAACTAGCATATCCACTGCAACATGTTGAATCAGATGTTGCTGGCAGAAGTTTCCATAATGGACGTTTCATTCAAAGAATGAGAGAGAAAGCATCAACCCTTCCCAAGTATCATCTCTCATCTCCAAGTTACAAAATTCCATATTTTGTTTCCATTATCTGAGTCAATATCTTATTTTCATTCTCAATCAAATTTGTACTTACAGTGTGAAACTAGAACAAGGAACTGTCACATCTCTAATTACAGAGAAGGGAACAGTTAAAGGGGTGCAGTACAAAACCAAGAATGGAGATGAACTCATAGCTAAAGCTCCCCTCACAATTGTATGTGATGGATGCTTTTCGAATTTGAGACGCTCTCTCTGCAATCCAAAGGTGAAAACAATATGTAAATGATATATTTAATTACTTATCAATTACTTATATTTAATGTAAATGTCACACTCTTTTAGTTGAATTATAGGATCATAAATGTGACAGACTTCCATTGTGCCATTCAAGTGTTCCTTTTGTGCCTAAATTGTGCAATATTCTTTAGTGTGCTTGTATTAATTTAATAAGTATATTTGCAGGTTGATATCCCCTCTTGTTTTGTTGCTTTGATCCTGGAGAACTGTAAGCTTCCTTATGCAAATCACGGTCATGTTATTTTGGCGGATCCTTCCCCTATCCTGCTTTATCCCATAAGTAGCACAGAGGTTCGTTGTTTGGTTGACGTCCCTGGACAGAAAGTGCCCTCAATTTCTAATGGTGAAATGTCCCATTTCTTGAAATCTGCAGTGGCTCCTCAGGTATAACAGTTATGTTGCTTTAGTTGATTTTGTCAGTATAGAATGGCGTATGAAGGTTCTGTTCCCTTAAGTTTGGTACAAAAAAAGAAAAGATATTGATATGTTTTCTATATCTATTGATGATGGTGGAAATGCCCTTATCAACACCTAATACTTGATTTTAGTTGACACTCTACATTAGCCTTTGCATTCAATTTTCACATGGGGACAAATAAATAAAGTATTGTAATTGTGCATTCCCAGATGCCCTCCGAGCTGTACGATGCTTTTATATCCGCAATTGAAAAGGGAAACATAAAAACAATGCCTAATAGGAGCATGCCTGCTGCTCCCTACCCAACTCCTGGTGCACTTCTACTGGGAGATGCGTTTAACATGAGGCATCCTTTGACCGGCGGAGGAATGACTGTGGCACTTTCTGATATTGTGGTCTTAAGAGACCTTCTTAGACCTCTGCACAATCTAAATGATGCATCCTCGTTGTGCAAATATCTTGAATCCTTCTACACTTTGCGAAAGGTAAGCAATATAATGTGTCTGACTCTAAAGCTAAGTATCAGCAAAAAGGTTAGTATTGTAGAACTGATAATCATGGATCAAAAACTGTTCTTTATTTCAGCCAACAGCATCTACCATAAATACACTAGCCGGTGCTCTTTATAAGGTGTTTAGCGGATCATCTGATCCGGCAAGTAGAGAAATGCGCCAAGCATGCTTCGACTATTTGAGCCTTGGTGGTGTTTTCTCTAATGGACCTATAGCTTTACTCTCTGGTTTGAATCCTCGGCCATTAAAGTTGATATTACACTTCTTTGCTGTGGCCGTATATGGCGTTGGGCGCTTACTACTTCCATTCCCTTCATTCAAACGCCTTCTACTTGGTGCTAGATTAATTTCGGTCTGTGTCCTCTACATTAATTCTCTTGTTACTGTCATGTTTATTGATTCCTCAGTCTCTGTTACTGATTAAGATTTATCCATGTCTACATTATTCAGGGTGCATCAAGCATCATTTTCCCCATACTCAAGGCTGAAGGAGTTAGACAAGTGTTCTTTCCCGTAACCATACCAGCTTATCACAGAGCCCCTCCTGTCAATATATGAGAAGAAACACAAGAAGATGCGAATGGAAAATGTATGCTAGCAAAAATTGTATTTTAGGTCTGTCAAATTCGTTTAGATGAGTTTATTTTGATTATTTTTTTGTAGTATGCTATCTCTCGTAAGAGTCATTCAAATTTATAGGACTTAAAGCTGTGAGTATTTTTTGAATTAATATTGTAAAGTTTTACCAAGTGGAATCAATTTTCAGCATATACATGCTTATTAAATATCCGGTAGAGCTGTAAACAAAGGGTTAACAAAATTTTCACTATATTGGTGGGTGTGCCAAGCCCTCACGGAAGTGCAAAGCAAGGGTGACACAAAAGGAACTCAAGTAGCAAGCTACTGTTTAAGGTCCTCTCCCTATAAAAAAATTAATATCGGAAGGGCAAACATATAGGAAAGACCTATAAAGGTTCACCCCGTGAACCCGTAGATTCACATTTATCAGATATTAAACTGATAAGAACAGATGCTACACTTGATCTTAGCCAAAAGGCCAAGAAAGGTATGGTTTGTTTAGTATCTAATCACTCTTTTTATAGCCAATTGATTATATCTCGTGATTTAGATTACTGGATGTGGGATTTTTTTAAAAGAAAAAAACAACTGAACTAATTTAGGTTATTGGATGTGGGATTTGAAAATTTGTATACAAATCTGTTTTGTGAGTATAAATAATAAACATGTTCGAAAAGCTTGATTGGATTGGATTCAGTCATGGCCATCCATGCTTTCTTCAAACTCATTATAATTGCTACACATTCAGCAAAATCTAATCAACTAATTAAGATTTACAATTGGAATTGCGCACCAAGAGGAATTGGTTGATGTTAAATTGTTGTTAAAGTAAGGTCAGCCATTAACAAAAAAGAAGGGTATGGCTCTAAGTTCGTTGCTTGACCAGGAAGCTAATTAATTAGACTTTGCCTGGAAGGACTAACAACTGGAAGGACTACCATAGATTTGCTGAATAATTGGTGTACAATAATAAAACAATGTACTCATCTAACTTAGAAAAGGAAAATGCTATGTCCATCTTCAAAATCAAGTAACTCTGATGATCAAGATTCTTTTTTTGGCCAGTGAATAGTGATGATCAAGATTCAAGAAAATCTTAAGTAGCATTTTTTAAACAGCAAATGGGGATTTGGGTGCCTTTGCCTTGTCTAGTTGGGTTTGGCGGATGTGCCAAGTGTCATGAGCTAATAGGAAGCCTCAACTTCTCTAAAGTGAACTCAACAGCACCAGATTCCTACAATCAAAAAATGTCAACGACAAGACAAGTTGTACTTAGAGAGGAATTCAGAAACCAGAAACCGGAAACAGGAAACTGGAAGTCTGGAACTGGAACTTTAAAAACATTCGAACAAACATAAAAGGGCGCCGTGGGTTTACAGTTTGCAACACCTTCCCTTTGTCAACGACTAAAGACTTGAGAAAAAGAACAGCGGTTTCAGGGAATGGTTTTGCTTTATACAAACACAAAAAAGATGAGAATTGTCTGTTTCTCCATCACTATAAATACCCCAAACCACTTCTTTAGTTCTTCACAACTCAAAACAGTAAGTAGTAAAAGAGAGAATTCACATTCACTTGAAGATTCGTTGAGAGAAAAATGGCAAGCAATACTATTGGTCAGGTCATTCGCTGCAAAGGTAAATACCATTATTCATTGCTATTTCTTTCTTCTTTTGCATGAATGACTCTTTGTCTGTTCTTAGTTTCATGGCATTCTTCTGGAGTTATCGAATTTATTTGGGTTTTGTTTATTTTTCTTCCTTTTTATGAAAGGCGGACTCCTGGCCTTCTTGATGTAAACATTGAATCAATTGCATATTTTGCTAGGTATAAGCTGATACCTTATGGTCAATTCATATTGGATGTGTTAATTGAAGTAATTGGCAAAGATGAACTTGAAAAGACTATGTTCTGTTTCAAGGGAAAAACAAAAAACAAAACTTAACTAAATTGGTGGGTGTGCTAAGCCCTTGCGGGAGTGCAAAGCAAGGACAACACAGAAGTAACCCCCAAGTAGCAAGCTACTAGACAATGGGTCCTTCCCCTGAAAAAAAATTAACATCTGGGCGGGCAAACATATATAGGTAGACCTATAGGCTCACCCGCCGGGAACCCGTAGGTTCCCGTTATCAGATATTAAACTGATAAGAACAGATACTACACTTGATCTTAGCCAAAAGGCCGAGAAAGGTATGATTTGTTTAATAGTTAGGCTCTCTTTATATAGCCAATTCCTAATATCTCTTCTTTTAGATCATTTGATGTGGGATTTAAATATTGTTTAATCTGCTAGGTGTTTACAGGCTGATACTTGAATGGTCAAATTGACAAGAACATTGACATTCTTTTCTCTTCTTCTCTCATTGCATTAGTTGCAATCTATTTCTTTTATACCAATAAAAATTTGTACACAAATATATGATTTGTCATAAATGTCTATATGGTATTTTCTCCTGGGGAATGCTGAACTAATTGGGATGGCATATACACTACAGCTGCGGTGGCATGGGAAGCTGGAAAGCCATTGGTGATTGAAGAAGTGGAGGTGGCACCTCCACAAGCAATGGAGGTTCGCTTGAAGATTCTCTTCACTTCCCTCTGCCATACTGATGTTTACTTCTGGGAAGCTAAGGTAATTACTTAACTTTTATTACATTTAAATATTGAACTAGTTAGCTACAAATATTGACAGATCTCCATCTGATAAAAAACTGTAATTCTGCAGGGGCAAACACCATTATTCCCTCGCATATTTGGTCATGAAGCAGGAGGGTAAGTACAAGATTTCTTTTTTGTTTAAGTTCAGGTTTTTTCCCTGATATTGAGACTCATGTATATGCTATAAATTCTGCAATGCAGGATTGTTGAAAGTGTTGGTGAGGGTGTTACGGACCTAAAACCTGGTGACCATGTCCTTCCTGTGTTCACTGGAGAGTGCAAGGAGTGTCGGCATTGCAAGTCTGAGGAAAGCAACATGTGTGATCTCCTAAGAATCAATACGGACAGAGGGGTGATGCTTAATGATGGAAAATCAAGGTTCTCAATTAATGGACAGCCCATCTACCATTTTGTCGGAACTTCGACCTTCAGTGAATACACTGTTGTTCATGTTGGTTGTGTTGCCAAGATTAATCCTGCTGCCCCTCTTGACAAAGTTTGTGTTCTAAGCTGTGGAATCTCTACAGGTTGGTCAAATTTCCTTTCTGAAATTCTTAATTTCCTCTTGTTTTATTATCAATGGAAATCACATTTTCTATTTGCAGGTCTTGGTGCCACATTGAATGTTGCAAAGCCTGGAAAAGGTTCAACAGTAGCAATATTTGGGTTGGGAGCTGTTGGCCTCGCCGTGAGTGTTTTTCCATCTCATTTGTGAATCACATTTTATTCCAATTTGTGCTGCCGCTAACATGAAAACTCTTCTTGCTCTTTTGCATTATTAGGCTGCTGAAGGGGCTAGAATTGCAGGTGCTTCAAGGATTATCGGGGTTGATTTAAATTCCAACAGATTCAATGAAGGTGAATAGAGGCGCAAAGAATTTTTATATGTTATTATAAAATTGCAAACTTTAAATTAACACTCCTAATATAGCAGTCTTCATATAAACAAAAGCAATGAGTTCTTGGCACTGTATATATACACTAGTATCAAGAGTTTATTTCAGAAAGACACAATAAAAACAGAAAATATCATTGTTGGAAGAAATATTGTAAAATAGAAATGCAGTTTCCCATTATCTTGCACATTGTACATAACAAAATAAAAGAATGCTTATGTTTCAAAGTTCATATAAATAAAAAGGTTTTGGTTTTTTGTTCAAGTCTGTTGGCATATTTCTCTTCATCTGATTCTTTGGCTTTTCCTTGAGATATATAATCCAGTTGTGCAATTATATAAATCCTGCAGTAGAAATTTGTGGCTTTTCATTTGATGCAGATGAAGGGGTTGGTGGTTCGAAATTATCAAATTACAGACAGCAGCTTTGTCAAGAATAGAAAAGGTTAATATTCTATGAACAATTTCCTATTACAGACAACTTTCTTTGCAAATGCCAATAAATTTTTAGCAATAAGTTGGTTGAATTAGACTCCTTCAGGCCTAAGTCATTACTTGAGTTTAGGTTAATTAATTAAAAATTTGAACATGAAGCACCCTTTTCTGACTGATTACTTGACCTAATTCACCCTTGTCTTTTCTCAAATCTTTTATTCTATAGTTTTGTCTGCAACTTACCAGTAAGTAAGTCATTTTTCATTTCATTATTTCTGTCATTTCTTGCCTGGTGGATAACTTTTTTTTTATCCCATCCGGTATCCAGGGCTTTGCCCTGACTAATCCGGATTCGACCCATGTCGCCTATCTGGTTATGGTGGGTGAGTCTCCCAACAGATAGGCTCCTCACAAGAAGCCACGTGTCAGCCAACCCCCTAAACGCGTCAAATGGAGAAAGGCTGGAGTAAACTGCTCTGGACTCCTTTTAATGGGAAAAAGTTTTGATGTGACATGTTACGTGATCAACTTCATGACTATTTCAGAGAGCACCTTTGACTGAAAAATCATGTTTATAATATTGTTTTCTTAGTTTGCGTTTACCATGTTTTTGTTGTATTTTACATTTTGAATAGTAGCATAACTTCTTTACTAGTCTAACAGATTGAAATAACAGTAAACAATTTATGGCTGGCTGACTGTTAGCAGGACAAAGGAAGTTTCGTGTTCCTTATTCATTACAAGCCTATAAAAAGGCTCAAAGTTCAGTTGCTGGAAACATATAACTCAAAACACAAAAGTAGTATTAGTAATACAAACACAATTTATTACCTTTCAAGAAGATGGTTTGCCAATATTTAGTGGGAGGAATTCTTGCTTCTCTTATGGCTCTTCTTTGGCTCTACAAGAAAGTTCAGAATCAGACCAGTTTTGCTTCAAAGCAAATTCAGAAGGACAAATCTTCAACTAGTGATAGTGGATCACCCCATGATTCAGAGATAAGTGAGAGTTCAGATATAATTATTGTTGGAGCAGGAGTTGCTGGTTCTGCTCTTGCTTACACTCTTGGCAAGGTAATGAGTTTTTTGCTCTTTTTTTCCCTTCCTTTATCTCATTGTTCATTTAAGGATTTTGACAATGCTGAACATGTTTTCTACTGTATGCTAAAGGATGGACGCCGAGTGAGAGTGATTGAGAGAGACTTGAGTCTCCAAGATAGAATTGTTGGAGAACTTCTTCAACCTGGTGGCTACCTGAAACTGATGGACTTGGGTCTTGAGGGTAAAAAAATGGAATAGCAGTAATCGATCATAGAAATAGTGATAATGATTATAGTAAAATGTGATTAACTATATGTATATGGCTGCAGACTGCGTAGACAAGATTGATGCTCAAAGCATACATGGATATGCTCTCTTTAAGGATGGGAAAAGCACTAAACTGTCATATCCACTGCAACATGTTGAATCAGATGTTGCTGGAAGAAGCTTCCATAACGGACGTTTCATTCAAAGAATGAGAGAGAAAGCATCAACCCTTCCCAAGTATCATCTCTAATCTCCTAAGTTTGGACTTCCATATTATGTCTCCAATATTTGAGTCAACATCTTATTCAAATTTGTATTTACAGTGTGAAACTAGAACAAGGAACTGTCACATCTCTAATTACCGAGAAGGGAACAGTTAAAGGGGTGCAGTACAAAACCAAGGATGGAGAAGAACTCACAGCTAAAGCTCCCCTCACAATTGTATGCGATGGATGCTTCTCGAATTTGAGACGCACTCTCTGCAACCCAAAGGTGAAAATGATAAGCAAACAATTCACTCAACTTTGTCATTTAAGTGTTCATTCTGCCTACAATTGTGCATCATTCTTTTGTGTTTGTATTAATAGTATATAGGTATTTCTGCAGGTTGATATCCCCTCTTGTTTTGTTGCTTTGATCTTGGAGAACTGCAAGCTTCCATATGCAAATCACGGACATGTTATTTTGGCGGATCCTTCCCCCATCCTGCTTTATCCTATAAGTAGCACCGAGGTTCGTTGTTTGGTTGATGTCCCTGGACAGAAAGTTCCTTCAATTTCTAATGGCGAAATGTCCCAGTTCTTGAATTCTGCAGTGGCTCCTCAGGTATATATGTGTGTTCTATATCAGCAATTGAATTCAATTCTCACTTGGGGAGGGACTTGTACATAAACCATTGGTTTGCACTTGTGCATTCTCAGATGCCCTCAGAGCTATACAATGCTTTTGTATCTGCAATTGAAAAGGGAAACATAAGAACAATGCCTAATAGGAGCATGCCTGCTGCTCCCTACCCAACTCCCGGCGCACTTCTACTGGGAGATGCGTTCAACATGAGGCATCCTTTGACCGGTGGAGGAATGACTGTGGCACTTTCTGATATTGTGGTCTTAAGAGACCTCCTTAGACCTCTGCGCAATCTAAATGATGCATCCACCTTGTGCAAATATCTCGAATCCTTCTACACACTGCGAAAGGTAAGCAAAACATAACTTCATATGTTACATATATGCACTCTGCACTCTAATCTTAAATGTCAGAAAAAAATTAGTATTGTGCAACTAATAAACTTGGAATGAAAAAACTGCTTCTTGTTTCAGCCAACAGCATCTACCATAAATACACTAGCCAATGCTCTTTATAAGGTGTTTAGCGACTCATCTGATCCAGCAGGCAGAGAAATGCGCCAAGCATGCTTCGATTATTTGAGCCTTGGTGGTGTTTTCTCTAATGGACCAATAGCTTTACTCTCTGGTTTGAATCCTCGGCCATTAAAGTTGATATTACACTTCTTTGCTGTGGCTATATATGGCGTTGGACGCTTACTGCTTCCATTCCCTTCATTCAAACGCCTTCTACTTGGTGCTAGATTAATTTCGGTTTGTATCTTTCAATATATTCTCTTCTTATATTCTCATGTTGATCCATTCCTTAGTCTCTATTATGTTATGTTCCACATTTTGAATTATACAAGGTTGTCTGACATAATTATCGAATTTCACAATATTCAGGGAGCATCAAGCATCATATTTCCCATACTCAAGGCTGAAGGAGTTAGACAAGTATTCTTTCCTGTAACCATACCAGCTTACCATAGAGCTCCTCCTGTTAATCCCTGAGAACAAGGAACACAAGGAAATTATATGTCTAGCATAATTGTACTTCCACACCATCAAATTCTTTCAACGATTTAATTATTTTATTATTTGATTGATTTTTGTACTATATCATCTCTTGAAGATGTCAACTTTTCCTAGTCCTAGACTGAAATTGAAGTTGTCAACTTTTCATACTAAATGGAATTGTTTTTGCCAAGATTGAAGTTGTCAACTTTCATACTAAATGGAATTGTTTTTGCCAAGATCGTTTGTCACATCCTAACAAGCAGATCCAAAAACAAGAATCTTGATCTAACAAAAATTTTCACCCTCACGGAAGTGCAAAGCAAAGGCAACACAAAGGGAACCCAGAGTGGCAAGCTACCATGGGTCCTTCCCTTAAAAAATTAATGGCAAGCTACCATGGGTCCTTCCCTTAAAAAATTAATATCAGGGCAAACATAAAGCTCATCCTTAAATCCATAGATTCAGGTTATTAAATATTACACTGATAAGAACAAATATTACACTTGATCTTAGCTAAAAGGCCGAGAAAGATATAATTTGCTTAGTATTTAATTAGCCTTTCTTTTTATACACAATTGATAATCTATTTTCTATTAAATTACTCGATGTGGGATTTAAAAAAAGAAAAAAGAAACGCATTGAAATTTAACTAATCTATTAGTTAAACAGTTATGCTAGCTAGATATCGGACATGTAAATATTACTCCTAGTTAACGATTAGCTTATGGCTACTGTTTTTTCCTAAGAAGATAAAAGAAATCTGAATATGTAGGCAGGCTAACCGCTAATGTGTATGGCCAATGTTTAGTCTTAAATATAGGGCCGCTAATGTGTATGGCCAATGTTTAGTCTTAAATATAGGGTAAAGGCTAATTTTTTTTCCTGGGTCTGTTTCTAAATTTTAATAAACAGATTCGAAAATTACCTTGATTGAATTTGACTCGATTCTTTTTTTCAAGAATTGGACTTAATCAGACATAAAAAAAAAGCATGTTTGGTTTAAGGTTTCAGCTCATCATAAAAATCAAAAGTCGAACAAAACCTGAGCTATCTATTAAAATTGTAAATGGGCGATTGAACAAAGATGATTTGCTTGATGTTGAGACTTGAGGCATTTTAGGTTTACCTATTGCTTGACCAGCAGAAAGCTAAGTAGACTTTGATTATTTGTGCCTTGTCAAGATTACTTAGATTGTTAAACATCAATCAAACAATAATCAAAACACAAGCGACAAAAAGGCTATCAAATTTTCAATATATTTGTTGGGTGTGCCATATCATTGCGAAAGTGCAAAACAAGGATGACACAGAAGGAACCCTAAAATAGCAAGCTACAATATAAAGGATCCTTCCCCCAAGCTTATAGGTAAAACCTATAAACGCACCCCCTGAACCCGTAGGATCAAGTTATCAGATATTAAACTGATAAGAACAGATACTACACTTGATCTTAGCCAAAAGGCCGAGAAATGTATGATTTGTTTAGTATATTAGTATCTCTTTTTATACCCAATTGACAATTTATTTTCTATTAATTACTCGATGTGGGATTAAAAATTAAAAAAAAAAAGCAATACAAGAAAAACACGGATTAATCTAATATAGTATTTTTTTTTCTAAGAATTTAAATAAAAATCTGAATATGTAGGCTAATGACATTCTTTCTGGGGTTCGTTTCTGAATTTTAACAAACATGTTCGAAAATCACCTTTGATTGAATTGGACTCAAATATGCATGCACATGCTTCAAGGTTTCAACTCGATCGTCATAAAATTTATGCATCCAGAAAAACCTCAGCAATTAAGATTGCAAATGAACAATTATATTGAACGAAAGTTGATTTGCTAGATGTTGAGGTAATTAAGATTACCTATTAATAAACAAAAAACAAAAGGGTGAAACATTGCCTGACCAACAGAGAGCTAACTAGAGTACTTAATAATTTTGAGCCTTGGTGTTTCCTTTGCAAGAATACAAAAATGTTTGTTTTTCATGAAATAAATTGTCAATTGGCTATAAAAAGAGAGGTTAAATACTAATTTGTTTTTAATAATTGCTGAGGTAGTATATGTCAATGTTTCTTGATTGAACAATTGAATATCGAACAAAAAGCTATCAAATTTTCACTATATTTGTAATAACGTGAGAGAATGCAACTGTTCATACTAAATAATTAATGGAATTATTTTAGGAAATATCGTTGGTAACATCCTAGCGAGCAGATCCAAAAACAAGAATCTTGATCTAACAAAAATTTTCACTATATTAGTGGGTGTGCCAAAATATTGGTGGGTGTGCCAAAAAGCAAAGGTGATACAAAGGGAACCCTGAGTAGCAAGCTACCATGGGTCCTTCCCTTAAAAAATTAATACCAGGGCAATGAACCCGTAGGCTCAGATTATCAGACTATTACACTGATAATAATAGATACTGCACTTGATCTTAACCAAGAGGCCGAGAAAGGTATGATTATTTTCAATGGTTAACCTCTCTTTTTTTATAGTCAATTGATAATATCTCTTCTCTAAATTGTCGGATGTGGGATTTAAAATAAATCATATTTTAGTCTTAAATATGTAGGCTGAAACAAAGTTCGAAAACTTTGGTTAAATTGGATTCATTCATGCTTTGGAACAAGCCAAGAATGCTTTCAGGATTGAGCTCATCATCATCATAAAAGTTATATACATCCAACAAATTAATGGATAATTGAAACAAGAAGAATTAATTGCTTGATGTTGAGGTAAGGTTACCTATGACAAGCAAACAAAAGGGTCTGAAAGACTGAAACAACATATTTTCCCTCTCACATCTTGAAGAAAATGGCTTGCCAATACTTAGTGGGAGGAATTGTTTTGACTTGTGTGTTTTGGGACTTGTTTTGCTGTGCAAGAAGATTCAGAAGCAAACCACACCTACTTTTTCTTCAAAGCAATGTACTAGTTTGATGAGTTTTGACAATGATTCAGAGACAGGTAAGCAGACCAGTTTGAATATAATCATTATTATGTTGGGGCAGGAGTTGCTGGTTCTGCTCTTGCTTACACTCTTGCCCAGCAGGTACCCATTAGATACTATGTGTATCTTTTCTTTTCTAGTGCTTTGGAAAGTGTCAATTCCCTTATATTACAAGATAACTCAAATCTTTATATATATATATACACACACAAAGGATACTTAGTTACTAGAAGTACAAAGTAGGCAGTAGGAGACATTTTGTAAAAACAAAAATCTGCTTTTGTTTTTAAACATAGTGAACTGTGACTATAAATAGCTTGGAAACAAACAACTTTTACCTTCCTTGCTCAAAGTCAGTGACATTAATTGGAGAGAGCATTGGTTCTGCCCCTGTTACTGTAATAGTGTTGTCATTCTTAGAAATAGAATTGTTGATGTTGTTGTGAGTTGATGCAGCAAAGGGTGTTAGTGTATCTGCAATCATGAAGGTGCCTATTGTATCTTTGAAATCCCAGTCAGTTAAATAACCTGGTTTGGATGTAACACTGCTCACTTCAATGTCTCCGGCAAGCATTGCCACCACACGGGACATGGAGGGCCGCATCTTTGGTGATGCCTGAGTGCATAAAAGTGCCACTCCTACCACTCGCAGAGCTTCATTTTCGTCAAACTCCACCAATTTTGGATCCATGACACTCAAGATTTGGTTATTTTCATGCAGGGTCCATGCCTAGAGACATGTAGAAATAAGTAACAATCATGATAAATTTTGAAGGTGCTTAAACATTAAGTGCTACAAAGGGAAAGATTTCCTTATTATTACCCATTCAAGAACATAAATTCTGTCACCTCCCAAGTTACTGTCAGTATTGGGTATACCACTGAGAACCTCCAAAGCAACAACACCAAAGCTAAAAACATCAGCCTTCTCAGTGAGATGGCCGCGCATTGCATACTCCGGAGCCAGGTAGCCACTTCAAGATCATGATGAGATTATATATGGGTGAATGCTTAATTGCTTATTGAAAAAAAAAAAATCCTAAATATAACTACTTGGGTACAAAAATCAATGCCATTTTAAGGACTAGTGTACAAAAGTTTAAAGGGGCTTGCTTACATGGTTCCAGCAACCCGAGTGCTGATGTGAGTCTTCTGATCATTATATAGCTTTGCCAACCCAAAATCAGATATTTTAGGGCATAGATTTGCATCAAGCAAAATATTACTTGCTTTGACATCTCTATGGACAATCCTTAGTCTAGACTCCTCGTGAAGATAAGCTAGCCCCCTTGCAGTAGACAAGCATATACTGAAGCGAGTTGGCCAATCAAGATGCAAATCGTTTTCTGTTTCAATCCAAGTGAAAGAAAACTTGATAAACTCGTATATTAATCAATAAAGGAATGAATTGGACTGCACACTAATACCACATTTTCCTATTAGAAGACTGAACAAGACAAAATAATTCTTTCACGTTTTTAATGAAGGTAGAACCTGTGTATACCAAAGAGTGCTCGATCAAGGCTTTTGTTTTCAAGATACTCGTAAACAAGGAGGCGCCTATTTCCTTCAATGCAGCACCCATGCAGCGTGACAAGATTACGGTGTTGCACTGCTGATATGGTAGCTATCTCAGTTACAAATTGATCATTCCCTTGGTGGGATGCTATTGAAAGTTGCTTCACTGCTACAACTCTCCCATCAGAAAGTGTACCCTATAATTTCAGTAATTTTTCATCATGATATGCCAAGCTGTTATGATAGTTACCTACTAGAAAAGTAAGAAATAGTTTACCTTGAATACAGGTCCAAACCCCCCTTCTCCTAACTTGTTTGAAGGACTAAAGTCTTGTGTGGCAGCTTTCAACTCAGAATAACTGAATGTGTTTGGTCTAGAGCCAATACCAAGAAGCACTGCAGAGTCAAGGAAAACGTACAATAGTAGGCTGTAAATTGTATATGGATGAAATGCAAATGAAACTTGTCTAATATTTATTAACAACCATTATTATTAGATATAATTATTGAAGACTTATGACTTTGCTAGTGTAGGCTTAGCTTCCCAATTTTAAAGGCAGAAGACATTTTCCCTTTTCTTTTGATATTTTGGGGGTCTTTCATTAATTGATTGAAAGAAATAATATTGAACATAGATTTAAAGGTGAGAACAGTTGCCTTGAAACTTGAACCACACCAGATATGTTATGTTTATAAGTTTCCATTACCAACATAATATATGACTACTAGTACTATGCATAATACATGGATAAATTAATTATCATACACTAATAATGCTCTTACCTTCCTCATCATCATCTTCTTTTATTCTCATAACATAGACAACTGCAAATATCAGTACCAAAGCCATGACTGCAACAGGCATTGCGATACCAACAACCAATGTTGTGTGGCTCTTATCTTTGGGTTTGTTCCGTAGCATCCCACCGACAGTTGGTTTGAAATCTGAGCAGCATAACACAAACACAGGTATGACAAGTAGAGAAGAGAAGGCATGGTAAACTGAGGGACCATAAGTGTAAATATATATATATATGTCTTACTTGGAACAACATTAATAGCTGAAATTGAAGGACCGTAATAGCCGTGTTCTGGTACACAGCAAGTCCCCTTACCAGCCCAAAACAAGTGAATTTCAAGATGGTTGTCTGTTACGTTAACAGTGAAACTCTTAGTTACAGCTATTTCAACCCCACCTGCAGCCTTTGATATATCAAAATCCCTTAAGTGACGAGTTCCCTGATGGAAAAATTTGATGACATGCATACTTATTCCTTTGCAATAAGATTTCTCAATGTAAAATTAAGTAAACCTAATTGTCATCACATAGAAGCACTACAAAATATATGATCCACAATTGACGACACTGATATATATGGATTTGTAGTTTTAACAGAATTTTATATTTTTACCTGAATATAAACATCGAAAACACGCCTTACTAGACTCTGCCAAGTATGTGTGCTTTGGTCTTGGAAACTTGTTTCTGCAAAAAGTAAGTGTACAGTATAAGACCCATTCTCAAGGCCTAGACCATAGTATCTGAGTGACCCAGGGGAGAGCCTTGAATTCTGATACAGCCATGGGGTGCTGGTATTATTCACAACAACATCGCTGTCTTTCACGAATTGTTGATTTTGTCTATCTGCAAACCACCCCACATTGCTAACTCCCCATTTCTGACCACTGCTTACATTAAATGTAGCTGTGCCAAGAGCTCTGTCCTCAGCTTCAAACATTATCCCATCAGCAATCATCTGCGGCCCGCCACACTTGATTGAGAAACTGGCATCTGCCATTGCCAATGCCAACATTGAAATATGTTAGCAAAGTAGTACTAAGCATTCCGATATTGTTTCCCACGGTTTTAGTGAACCCTTACATCGAGGAGTGTCTCTATTGCATGGGAAGCTTCTTTGAAGGCATTCTAATCCTTGTAAAAGCCTAAAAGAATGCATTACATATCAGAGATAATGGCATGCATTTGGTTTCACAAATATACAAGAATTCTTTCCAGACAGTTTTCCAGCTTTAATCTTGGGGAAGATATGGAATCGAGGAAACAATAGGTTACTGCAGGATGATAACTCACCTTATGTTTGAGCTGTTGGATGTGAAGTTGTTGGCCACTAAATTTCTACATGAAAGGACAAGAAACAATCTCTTAAGAATGTCTTTTTATGCCTTGAATCTTCTTAGACAATGTGCCAACAGTGTACAGGATCCAATACTAATTGATTTGCAATTAATTCCTTTTTTTTTCATTATGATATCAATTTTGATATGCTCCATCTGAGCACCAAAAAGAGCCTATATAACTTCAAAAGGAAAATGTTAAAATTGGGGAACAAATGTAACTAAAGGGAGTTTCATGGTTTAAGATACATACAGTTGTATGCCTGAGTTTATCCATGAAGGCAAGTCTCCTGATAGAAAATTGTATGATAAATCTCTGCATCAACAAGTACATTGGCAGAAAATTGCATGAGAATTGACAACATCACTCATTGGAATAAAAAATGCCAAACCCAAAATCAAGCTATAAATTATAAGTTGGTGTGATTTATATTTATAGGATGGCTTACATGTTCTCAAGAGTATCACTCTTTTGGCTAGGAAAGGTACCTGAGAGATTATTATTTCCAAGAAACCTGGCCATGCCATTTCAATAGCATGAAAAAGAAGAAACACCAGACAAAAGAATTATGTCATGTCAAAGATTATAAGCCCAAACTCATTAATATAAGATAAAACTGAAATCAGATGAGCTTACAAGTATTTAAGATTACTCATATTGAACAGAGCACTTGGAACTTGCCCTGTTAAGTTGTTGAAGCTCAAATCCCTGGAAGAGAAAAGAAATTAAAATTATAAAGCAGAAGCAAATATCATAAAGATACTTAAGCAACTAATTTTATAAATTCAACTTACAGCTTTTGCAAAGATTGAAATTTTGTGATAAAAGATGGCAAATCACCAGTGAGTAAGACATTTCTTAGAACTCTACAGGAAATGCACAAAACCAAATAAAAATGTAACAAGTCTCTCATTAGTCATATAAATCCAGCTAACAATATTCATTTTTTCCCCAAAAAGAAGTCAACAGAAGAATGTGTAAAACTCACAATTCATTCAATTTCTTAAGATTTCTCAAAAAATCAAGAGAAGAGCTGCTGCCATTGTATATATCACCAATTCGCCTACATGATCATACACAAGCATAAACACATCTAATAATGTATAATTATGCAGACTAAGTGAAAAAATCCCTCTTGTGCATGTGCATGTTGGGAGTATCATGAAAAAACAACAAGGTATCAACTTAATTACAAAGTACTCAGTGAGGTCAAGTTTGCAAAACTTGATGGTATAGGTCCTTCAAAATGGTTCCCTTGAAATCTCCTGTATAAAAAAAATTGACAGGGTAGTCAGAGGAAACACCCAGGCAGAGCTATACTTGAAGATTAACCAAGAAGATAACTTACAACTCTGTAAGCTTTCTCCAATTATTACCAATAAAGTCAGGTATTTTGCCTGTCAAAGCAATGTCAGATGCCCACCTAATATTCAACAACACAACATTCATGGTTAATAGGCATCTGTTACACAATTTGCAGATGCAGGAGATAGAAAAAGGCAGTAAACATATAGAAGGGTCTTTCTTACACAGTTTGCAGGTTTTCAAGTTTAGCAAATGTTTCGGGAATCTCACCACCCAATCCGGAACTGTCAATGTAACTGTCACATCATAAACCAATACTTTTATGTAAATTTATATGGTAAAATCAGTTAACTCAATCAAGTAGATACCTACAAAGAACAAAAGAAAGTTACAACTTACAGTTGTTTAAGGTTGACCAAATTACCAAGTTCTGGAGGGAGTGTTCCAGAGAAATTATTAGCACCAAGACACCTGCACGGCATTGATTGACATGATTAAATACTTTTTGCAGAAAGCACAAGAACTGATTAAAAAGACTAACATAAAAATGTAAATGATTGCGTAGAAGCACAACTAGATAATTTGTGGTGATAAAAAGACTCATTGAGGGTTTCTTCAAGACTTACAGCATATATAGCTCCTTAAGATTCCCAACTTCTTTTGGAATAGGCCCAGAGAAAAGATTGTTGGCAATTGACCTATACCAATTAGAACAAACAAATTAGCATTCTAAAGACAATATCTTCTTGTATATAATAACTTAAATCAGTAGCAATTTACATAACAAACAAGCATGATTCCTATTCTCTCAGATAAAATGAAAAACATATATAAATTTGAGAGAGATGGATAAAAAAAAAAAAAAAAAGGAACGCTTAATTACTACCAAAAATGATACTAATATTATGAGACTCACAGAAACCGTAGTCTAGACATGTTTCCAACAAATGCTGGCAAGGGACCAGAGAAGAAGTTTCTATCAAGCTTCCTGCATCACCAAACAATGTTGGTTATAATTAGTTACTATAAAAAATTTCACTGTAAATGTAATGAATAGTTAACAGTTTTGCATAATTAAAAGAATCATTCTTCATGATATATAAATAATCTAAGTTCTTAGGAAATCTTAAAAACATTGGTTCATATGAGAAGAAAAGACGACCATTCTTACAAGAATGTCAGATAAGGCAAATCCAAAAGCTCTTTCAGTATCACTCCTTGTATATTCATAGTAAATACCTTCCTGAAAAAAGCGTATAAACATGTGAATTGCTAACAAGTAAATGAAGATGGACTGAAAAAATGAACTTCAAAAATTCTAAGTGCTATAATATATTAATAATAATGGCTTCAAATACACAGATTATAAGAGGAAAAGAAGAGGAAAATAAGAGTGCAAAGCATATATACAGTCTAGTGATGTGGCAGAGAGTGTTGTTGTTGAAAGAACAATCACAGCTGATAGCAGATTCAGCAATATCCCGATCAAAGATAAAATCACTGTCGGAAGATTGACTATCAGAATCTGAAGTGCATAGCTCCCAATCTACGGGCATATTCCATTGTTGGAAGATTGACTTCATTGTCCTCACTGTTAATTTCCATTATTAATTAGTTGAAGGTAAAAAAAAGATGTTTAATTAAGAGATGATCAACCAAATTAACAGTGTAATTCTAATATTTCTGAATAAGCTTGGAAATTCTATATTAGAAGAGAGGAAACTTTTCCATTTAATATTCATAAAACACATTGATAATTATATCAGTCTTACAGTAGAGAGAAGGCTAGAAAGGAAAAAAGGAAAAAATTTCAAACTTCAGCACATGTGGATATAAATCCCAAACCATCATAATTTTTTTTTAATAGCTGAGTGGATTATACTGATAAGCAGCATATCTTTACACAAACCAATCATCTAAAAAACAAAAAAAAATAAATTATTAATAATATATCAGGTCAACTACTACTAAAAAGCCTTTGAACTTATTATAACTTTGACGTATCTATTGAGATTGATAGGGCTGCGAATGCAGAGCAGTTAAAAGAACATAAACATTGAATTTCATGATGATCACTTCACTAACATCAATTATTTTGAATTTTGATATTATTTCCTTCCACTTCACTAACTATGATTGAAGATAGTGAGACACAGATGGAATTATGTAAACTGTAAAGACAAGAGTATAAAGAGAGCGCAGTATACCTTCAGATGGATCAATGGTAGCATTCTGAGTCGACTGAGCATTAGATTTGCAGCAACCAATGAAGAAAATCATAAAGAAGGAGAACAAGTATTTGGAAGAAGATCGCAGCTTCTTCGTGCTGAAATCCATCTTTTATTTTTCTTCCATTCCCATGAGAAGGAATGGAATTGGAGTATATTAGTTGCCCATAGCATCTGGCTTGACCTTGACTTTGTCTGAGTAAACTCTAGACAGAAGACCAAACGCACCAAATTCCATCCTTTGCCCCACTTTGGCTCCAATACGTCGCTCTTCAGTATTCTGCTTTAATGTGCCCCATGACCTTTTTTGGTTTGTCCCAACACCACTAATTCCGTGCCTAATCTTTGCATTAATTTTTTTTTTAAACCTGAAAGTACATCTCAAACCCTATGGGATAGGCAACTCCTCTGCTATCTGTCTGTACTGCTTTCCTCACTTACAAAGGTGACTGCTTGAACACAACATAGTCCTCCTCAAGAGAGTATCCCATCTTAGATAGCACATCTGCACTGAAGTTTCCTTTGCGTAACGTATGAAGTTGAACAACCTTTTTTGGTTTGTCCCAACACCGCTAATTTCGTGCCTAATTTTTGCATTAAGTTGAACATGACACTGATAGTTGATGAAATTTACTGTTATAAAATAAATCAATACTTTAAGGGTCCGGCTCCCCTCCATTACTCACCCCCTCCAATGATTTCTGATGCCCTCTTAGATTTTTGCCATATGTAAATAGTTAATTTTAATGGGTAAGATTAAAACTCTACATTTTAGACTTACGGTAGTTTTTTCAGTACTACTGCCGTCATTTTGATAAGTGCATAATTTACATAATTATTGGTGTTAATTTTGGTGTTTATCTTATCAATTTTGATTATTTGGTGTAATTAATTTCCTTTGATTTTGGTTCTTAGGCTTAATTGGAGACTTTGAGAAGAAAAGAAACCAATTTGAAGGAAAATAGAAGCTGGAAACACAAGGAGATTTGCCAAGTCAAATTAATTGAAATTGGCGTGAAGAGTTCCTCTGATTAGCCGTGCGCGGCTAACCCTTGCCCATGCGCGGGCAAACTAGTATTTTTGACGCAGATTTTCCCCTGAGACAAGTATTAATTATTTGTAATTTTTTTTATTTTTCCTATTTCTTTTATGTTTAGAATTTTAACCCCTATATAAAGGGAGGCTTTGTACTTAAAATAACAGACAATTATTTTCTACTCTATTCTATTTTCTTGAAGACGTCATAAGGGAGTTTTTCTTTCTTCTCATGTTCTTTCTTTATTTTAATAATAGTTATGTTTTTATTTTCATGAGTATGAGTAACTAAATTCCTAATTATGGTTTAGGGTGAAGCCAATTGGGGATTAATATTTGATTTTATGTTTTGAATTGATCTTTTCAAGTTGGATTTGTTTTTCTTGTTCTTCATACAAATTATATGTTTGGCCGTCATATTTATCTTAGGGATTGTGTCATGTACTGACGGGTGAAACATAATCTGTGCACTAGGAAAACAAACAGGTTAGACTGGATCAGACATGAATTTTAGGCTAATTTGATAGATTATTGATTACATGTTCTTAATGAATCTAGTTAATTAGGTTTACATCGACAGATAGTAAATTTGATTAATTAGGTATTCCTGTGGAGACTTGACGGAGCGCATAGATAATTTAGAGTAATCCTATTTCAACTTTGCATCAATTCAATTCATATGTTAATTATTGATATCCCAATTAGGTGAAACCTAAAGCCTTTTAATTATTGTCTTTACATTCTTATTTAATTCTCTACTTTTATAATTTAATTGTTTAAATTTAAATTGCTTTGATCACTGATCGAGTCGTTGAGCAATCACAAGATAAATCCCCACAAAACTTAACTAAATAGCTAGGGTAAGTAGGGGTCGAATCCACAGAGAGAGAAGATAATTTCTTTACTATTTTATTGTGTTCAAAATAAGAAGTTTGAAAGTTGAGATCAAGGAATCTAAATTAATACTAACAAAACAAACTAGAAGCAAAGTAAATCAAGTAGTAAACTATATAAGACAAACCTCCAATATAGAATCAATTTCACTCTTGACTAGATTGATATGGATCATTGACACAAATCATGAATTTGATATTAATTGCCAATCAATTAAGCATCATAAATTATTCCAAAGTAGTATATATCCTAAGACGTAGGCTTCAACTTTCCTTAGAATAAAATAATCTTCCTAATATCTTAAACAACTCCACTTGAATAATTGGTATAGGAGAGGAATACTCAACCCTCCAACATGCTAATAAAACTTCGTCCGCACCATTGCCAAGACTAATTTCTATTGTTTCTAATCAAGCATCCCCTTGGGAAGAATCATAGAGCAAGCATTAAGATCTACTTTTCCGCATGCATGATAAATCAATACCAAACTCATCTACATCTAATTTCCAATTCGGCCTATAGATTTCAATAAGGTTTGATAATCCCATTGAACCTAGAATTCCTAGAATTACAACTGTCACTTGGACCAATATTAACTCAATTCGAGCTAACTTGAATCTAACTATAGCATTCATAAATCTCAAGATAAGTAGGCCTCCAAATCAATCAAAATATGAACACATAAGATGAAGTATAGGGATAAGAAACATATTCAAGTAGAAAACCAAATTATAAAGAACAAAAGTCTCCCCATAAATTATAATAAGTCAAGAGATCAATAAGATCCTACATTGGAGAAATAAAAGATTAGCTACTCATGAATTGAGTAGCCATCAAAAGAAAAAGGAATAGAAAAACCTAGAAGCTGGCCGGCGGCTCTCCTTGCTCTCCAAATTCGTCTCTCTCTTTTCTAGAGAGAAAAGATGTCTATTTATACTAGAGACTTAGGGCAAACTTAACCTAGGACAAAATAGACTTTTAAGCTCATTAAACCCTCTCCAATTGAGTGGAATTTCGTCCTCCAGGTCTAGTCTATCTCCAAATACCGAAATTAGGTTAATCATATCAATTTGGGCTTGAATTCATGGGCTTTTCTAGGTCCAGCACGTCTGCAGAAACTTCAGGGGCATTTTCGTCCATGATAACGGCAAAACTGGGTCTCGACCAAAACACGAAAGTTGTAGCTCTCGGAGTTAGCTTTCCAACGCATATTCGCACGCCTCATTTGGAGTTCTGGATCAAAAGGTATGGCTGTTTTCCCAAACTGACTCCAAATCTGGAAAGAAAGGAAGAAGCTTCAGCATGAAGACACCCACAAGTGGCTGATGGCGCGCGCTGACAAGGGCCCCGACTCGCGCTGGGCGCCCACCTGGTTGGCCTGAGCACCCAGGTCGTAAGCCTGATCACCCATGTCTTCCTGGTGGCTCGACATGTCTTCTTGCAATTTGAATTCTTCTAACTCCTTTGCTTTGAAACTTTGTAGCTTTCAACTCCATGACTTTAATTGGCATAAAATTGACTCCATAAATTCTTCATTCACGAACACGAGATCTCCAATTTCTTCCAAGAAAATCCATGAAAAACCTTTGTGCTAAAAATCAACCAAAATAGCTCCAAAAAGTGCCTAAATCAACATATTTGTATATTCTACCTCTTCAACACCTACAATCACAAATGCAAGCATTATAGGGTAAAATCTAACACAAATACATTCAAAAGCATAGGAAAATGACCATAAAAACATGCATCATTTTGGTCTGATCATATTTCCCCCACACTTAAGCTTTGCTAGTCCCTAGCAAACTAGTGTACTTCTCTCAAAAGAAAGGTCAAAACAATTCCAATTGCACACACATATCAAGAGACAACCTAATCATGAAATCAAAATATCATAGAATAATGAGAATACTCAATTCTAAAAATCAAGAGATAACAAGCATCATCAATCTTAAGTAAGCATAATAAAAGAAATTCAATTCACTTATTATCTTTCCTCTTTTACATAACTATCACTTACCATAAGCTTGTGTATGCATCTATGTCCCACAGAAAAGTAATATCATGGATATTCATCAAGATATAAAATGGGTTAGAAAGGTGGCTTATTTTTAAGAACCAAGGTTACTAACCTTAGAAGTGTTCATGACTTAGGGGTTACTAACTCCCTTTTTTTTCTTTTGAGGTTACTAACACTCATTTTTTTAAGAGGGACAATACTTCCGCATTCCATGCCTCTAATCCTCTTCTAAGGTTACTAACCTTTTCTTTTTATTAATTAATTAATTAATTAATTTTTTTTCAAAGAGTGACAACTATGGAAAGATCAGAAGTACCTCTTCTCCTCTTTCATGAAAACACTTCTTTTTAAAGATTCTAGCTACCCTTGATACCCCCACACTTATTTCTTGACATATCCATGACATACTTCTATAAGTGTAAACAAGATTCAACACAAGTTCTAGAAGTAATAAGTTATGAAAGCATTGGATAAATAAGCTTATATCACAATCTCAAATTATACTTAATTCTAAGAAATCAAATACATGCTAAAACTTAATCAAAGATTAAAGCATTCTTAATACTCTAAGCATCAATCTTCCATTAATCAAATTAATCACTTAACATGTGTATAACAATTAAAATTCAAAATTTTGCTCAAATTTTTGAGATAAGGAACTACCTAACCAAATCTAAAAACTAAACCTATAGTTAAACATTAAAACTAAACATGCAAAAATTATTCCACTTTCGTAGGTGTACGGCGGCACTTAGCTCGTGACGCAAGCCATTTCAACCTAAGACTGATAGGGGTACTTAGGAGGTGTTATGTCACCTGAGGGTTTTCTTAACTAGGACGACACCCACAAACATGTATAGTAGAACAAAAATTAAACAATATTTTTTTTTGATTAAGCCATTCACCTATTTCCTCCCCCCACACTTAAACTCAACATTGTCCTCAATGTAAAAGTAAACAACAAATCAAACAGGTAAAGGTTGCTTGTGAAAATTAAATAGTTGAGTTTGGAGCGGCATACCTTGTATGGTTGATGAAGTTGCAACTTAAACTTGAAAACAAGAAAGAAATTAAAAGGGAAAAGGGCAAGGGGAAAAACTCAATTGTCTTATTAATGGAAAAATAAAAACAAGCTTAAAATAAATAACTACTACCTAAGTGCATAAAAGTAAGACTAAAATTTCTAAGACCTAAATTCAATCAATCGGCTCATCAATAGCCTTCTCCATAAGCTCAACAAATTCCTCCAAGCTTTGGGTAATACCATTGAGATCCTCTTGAATTTGCATAACACGATCACATATGCTTTTGATCTTGATAAAAACAGGATGAGTAGTTGACTTCTTTTGCTCTTCCTCTTGATCGACTTCTTCTTCATCATCCTTAGACTTACAATTGAGGTCCAAGCTTGGGTTAGATTCAGAAGAAATTGAAACAAAAGACTTATCTTTTACCTCATAAACCTTGGAACAGTTGTTCTCCTCAAGCAAAGGTCGTGGTGCTCCTTGCTCAGTCGCATACACAGCAGCAACAAGTGGTGGTCTCACATGATTGTGGTGAGATGAGGATGCGGCATAAGGGTTGTATGGGGCATATCGGCAAGGCATGGGTGGAGGTCGATATGGAGGGCGATATGGCTTGCTTCGATAACCATCTATGCGTGGCAAATTGCTCCATGGTGTCGGCCTTGTTCCCATCCATTGTTTGAATCTCCTTGAAGGTCCTCTTGGATGATTGTAACGAGGTTGTCCACAGCGAGGTTTTTCAAGAGAGAAAAACTTAGCGTTTGGCATGCCATCATTATCAATCTCGGCGTTCTCCCTCTTCACTTGCTCTTTGTATGCAGCCTTAACCTTCTTCCACATGGCTTGAGAGATCATACGAGCCTTGAAACCGGGTTTGGAGGCTACATCATCGGCGGAAGGTTGTCGACCATGGCTAAGACTTCACGGCAATCCTCCCTTGTGAATCTCCCTTCAAAATTCTCATCATACAAGCTCCCATAATCCTTGAATTGAGCTCTCAAAGATTCAAATCGCGCTTCAAACTCATCCATGTTGCTATGTGTTTATCAACAAAAACAAGTAATTGAAAAGAAAAATTACACCAAATCTCTACACCACTCCAAACGGCACAAAGTTAGATTCTCAACTTAATTTTTCAAATTCTAAATAATTATGCAAAAATTGAAAGCCTAGCATCTAAAGAGTAAATCTGGAAAATTAAATTGAAAAAGAAGAGAATTAGACATACCTTTAAGCCGCCGGTTTTGATGTGAGGAAAATAAAAGATAGAACTCCCTTTATATAGTGAATTAATCCTAGTTCTAATTGGATTTAACCTAGACTTGGAGAATAAGTAAAGGAAATTACCTAGGAAACATCCTAATTAAGTTCAAACCTGATTGAAGAAGGAAATTGGCGGATTGAAGTTGAGTAGGATTAAAAATCCTAGTCCAATTCGGGTAAGGAGTCTCGTTGTCCAGCGTCAGGGATCGAGCTGGGCGCTGAGCCTTGTCGCCTGGGTGCTGAGGCATTTCGCCTGGGCGCCCAGCGGCGATCGGGCTTTGCTCTGTGGGGCCTGGATGCCTATCGCCTGGGCGCTTGGGCGTTCTACCTGGGCGCCCAGCGGCAGTCGGCCTCTGCCCTGGTGCTGTGGCTTCCTCGACATGGGGCCTCAAGTCTTTGACATGGGTCCTCATGCGAAATTTTGGACTAGAATCCTTATTTTTTCTTTATAGATCTTAGAAGCCTATAAAATAAAAAACACACAAGTTAGTAACAAAAATTCAAAATAAAAGTGAAAATTAAAAATTAAGAATTAGAAATTCAATTGGGTTGCTTCCCAAAAAGCGCCTGTTTAAAGTCATTAGCTCGACTGCCCCAATGTTATTCTTCGGAAGGAAGGTAGACTGGGTCTTTCAAGTCCATTACTTCAAGTCTACATGATTGCTCTTGTCCCAAGAATGGTTTGAGGCGTTGTCCATTGATTTTGTATATATCAGGCTTGCCTGGGACACGTATCTCGACAGCTCCACTTGGAAAAACTTTGACAACTTCATAAGGTCCACGCCATCTTGATTGTAGCTTACCAGGGAATAGCTTGCTATAATATAAAAGAACCTTTTGCCCTTCATAGAAATTCTTGTGTAGAATTCCTCGATCATGAATTGCCTTGGTCTTTTCCTTGTAAATCCTCGAATTCTCATAGGCATCATTCCTAATTTCTTCGAGTTCTTGCAATTGAAGCTTCCTCTGTAAACCAGCTTGATCAAAGTCGAAGTTGCATTGCTTGATTGCCCACCATGCTTTATGTGCTAATTCCACGGGCAAGTGACATGCCTTTCCAAACACAATTCTGTATGGCGACATACCAATTGGTGTTTTGTAAGCAGTTCTATATGCCCATAAAGCATCACCTAATTTCAAACTCCAATCTTTCCTATTTAAGTTCACTGTCTTCTCAAGGATTTGCTTCACTTGGCGATTGGACACTTCCGCTTGACCATTAGTTTGAGGGTGATATGAAGTGGATATCTTGTGAGTCACTCCATACTTCTCAACCAATGCTTGCACTATCTTATTGCAAAAGTGAGTACCTTTATCACTAATAAGAGCTCTTGGAATTCCGGATCGGTGAAGGATATTACTCTTCAAGAATTTAACCACAGTCCTTCCATCATCCTTTTCTGTAGCAATGGCTTCTACCCACTTGGAGACATAATCCACAGCTAACAAAATGTAATTCTTCTTAAAAGACGAAGGAAATGGTCCCATGAAGTCTATTCCCCAAACATCAAATAT
>AWUE01022775.1:0-11624 GCA_001974825.2 Corchorus olitorius | reverse complement strand
GGTAGTCTTGGAAGATACTCATCATGCATCTTTGGAATGTTGCAGGAGCATTACATAAACCAAATGCATTCGAGTATAGGCATACGTACCAAAGGGACATGTGAATGTTGTCTTCTCTTGGTCTTCTGGGGCAATTGGAATCTGAAAATATCCTGAATATCCATCCAAAAAGCAATAGTATGCTCGACAAGCTAACCTTTCCAACATTTGATCCATGAATGGAAGTGGGAAGTGATCTTTCCTTGTAGCAGAGTTCAGTTTTTAATAGTCGATACACACTCGCCATCCATTCTGAAGTCTTTGAGGAACTAGTTCCCCTTCCTTGTTCTCCACAACAGTGAATCCAGATTTCTTAGGTACTACTTGAACAGGACTAACCCACTTACTATCTGAGATAGCATAAATGAGCCCAGCTCCTAGCAGTTTAAGAACTTCTTCTTTTACTACTTCAGCCAAATTTGGATTCAACCTTCTTTGTGGTTGCCTTACTGGAATAGCATCATCTTCCAATCGAATCCTATGCATGCAAACAGAAGGACTTATCCCCTTGATGTCAGCAATTGTCCATCCCAAAGCTTCTTTGTATTTCTTCAAGACTTTGATTAACTCTCCCTCTTGTTCTTGGGTTAATTTGCTAGAAATGATTGCAGGGAGTGTTTCCTTGTCTCCAGAAAAACATACTTCAAATCTTCAGGCAATGGTTTCAATTTAACTTCTGGAGGTTGAATGATAGAAGGTGGAGGTGATTTCTTAGGCTCCAAATGAATGTAAGAAACCATCTCTTTTTCCCTTTCTTTTGGAAGTTTCTTCAAATCACAAATGGTGTCCACAACCTCATTTATCAAATTCATCTTGGTTTCCTTGACTTCATCCTCATCCAAACTATTCATGATGACTGTCTCTAGCTCATCCTCTTGGTTGATTAAATTAACTTGTTCAACAAGAAGATCAACTTCATCAGTAGCAAAAATAAATTGTTCTTCAATAGGTTGTTTCATAGCTTTATACATATCAAACTCAATTACTTCCCTAACAAATTTGAGACTGAGAATTCCATCATGAACATCGATCTTGGTCCTTGCAGTGGTTAAGAAAGGTCTTCCTAATAGCAGTGGTGCATCAGAAAGGTTTTCATCATTCTTCTTTAGAATGTAAAAATCTGTAGGAAAAATGAGCTTATCCACCTGCACTAAGACATCTTCAACCAATCCTTCAGGATGAATGTTAGTCCTATCAGCCAATTGAATGATGATATTTGTTTTGACTTAGGGCTCTAAACCTAATTGAAGATAAATGGAATATGGCATGACATTAATTGAAGATCCTAAATCACACATTGCTTTCACTGTCATATTGCCTCCTATATTACATGGAATAGTAAATGCTCCTAAATCCTTGCATTTATGGGGCAATTTCCCTTGAAAAGCAGCAGAAAAATTCCTATTCATGCATACCAATTCATTATCTTTAGGTTTACCTTTATCATCATTTAATTGCTTGAGAAAAGATGCGTACCTTGGCACTTGCTCGATTGAAGCTACTAGAGGAATGTTTACCTTTGATCCAAGAAACGAATCCAATTGATTACCTTCCAAGCATCCCTTATGTCTTTTCATGAACAATTGAGGATAGGGTGGCAGACAATCATTAGGTTGCATCGATTTCTTCTTTGATTCTTTCCTCTTCCTTAGTGGATCTTGAGAAATTGTTGGAGATGATACCGAATTTGTCCCAAAATCAAGCTTCTCTTCCTCCTCGCTTTTCACTGAATTCTCCTCATCACTTGGCATTTGCACATGGGGTATGACAGTTGGTGATGGTTCCACTCCGGGGTTAGGAAGAACTGGTTCAAATGATGGTGTAGAGGAAAAAATTGGAATTTCCAATGACTCCATCTCTTTTGTAGCTCTTGGTTGATCTTCTTCCATTCCCATCGAATTGATTCCATATCATTGCGCTTTGTTCGATCCATTGTCAAATTCCACGTTGTTCTTGTGTTCTTGAGCCATGTTCAAAGGTTTTTGCAAAGATGACTGTTGGTGATGGTTCATCCCTTGATTCGCAATCAAATAACGCACCAAATTGACAACAGTGTCTTGTTGGTCAGCAATTTGCTTGCTAAACAACTGATATACCTTGTCCTTTTCCGCTATGAGTGACTGTACCACCTCTTTCATTTCCCTCATCTCTTGGCGGAATAATGGTTCAGACTCTGGCTCCTTGGGCTTGAGAATCTCTTCAGATGTGCTAAATTGATGAATGTTTTATGCCATTATGTTGAGCAGCTTCCTTGCTTCTGTAGGTGTTTTTAGTGTCAGGCTACCTCCACTGGTTGCATCAATGTACACTCGATCTTCATAAAACAATCCATCATAGAATTGTCGTATCAAGAGTTCCTCACTGATGTTGTGGTAGGGGCAACTTTCACAAATCTTGTTGTACCTTTCCCAATATTGAAACCACTTCTACTTAGGTAATTGTCGACAAGAATTGATTTTACTTCTGACATCAGCACGTTTTGCTTCTGGAAAGTATTGGTTCAAGAATGCTCTCTCCATTTCCTTCCAAGTAGTAATAGATTTTGATGGCAGACTCCAAAACCATTCTCTTGCTTTACCTTCCAAAGTAATTGGAAAAGCTGAAGCTTAGCTTGCTCTTCAGGCATCCTTATCATCACACATTTGATGAAGAAACGTTGCAAATGCTCATGAGGATTTTCATAGGATTCTCCATGAAACATTGGTAACAAACAGACCACTCCTGGCTTTAACTCGTAGGATAAATCTTCTGGATAATCAATGCAGTGGGGTTTCATCTCACAGTTGAAATTCAACTCCCTTAAAGTAAGTGATTGCTCCATCGAATCTTTCCTACAAATCAAAGATGATCAAGTGTAGAAGTAAAAAGAAATAAAAAGAAAACAACTACTTACAAGTAACACAATCCAAAAGTAAAGAAACTAAAACAGCTCTCCCCGGCAACGGCGCCAAAATTGTGATCGAGTCGTTGAGCAATCACAAGATAAATCCCCACAAAACTTAACTAAATAGCTAGGATAAGTAGGGGTCGAATCCACAGAGAGAGAAGATAATTTCTTTACTAATTTATTGTGTTCAAAATAAGAAGTTTGAAAGTTGAGATCAAGGAATCTAAATTAATACTAACAAAACAAACTAGAAGAAAAGTAAATCAAGTAGTAAACTATATAAGACAAACCTCCAATATAGAATCAATTTCACTCTTGACTAGATTGATATGGATCATTGACACAAATCATGAATTTGATATTAATTGCCAATCAATTAAGCATCATAAATTATTCCAAAGTAGTATATATCCTAAGACGTAGGCTTCAACTTTCCTTAGAATAAAATAATCTTCCTAATATCTTAAACAACTCCACTTGAATAATTGGTATAGGAGAGGAATACTCAACCCTCCAACATGCTAATAAAACTTCGTCCGTACCATTGCCAAGACTAATTTCTATTGTTTCTAATCAAGCATCCCCTTGGGAAGAATCATAGAGCAAGCATTAAGATCTACTTTTCCGCATGCATGATAAATCAATACCAAACTCATCTACATCTATTTCCAATTCGGCCTATAGATTTTAACAAGGTTTGATAATCCCATTGAACCTAGAATTCCTAGAATTACAACTGTCACTTGGACCAATATTAACTCAATTCGAGCTAACTTGAATCTAACTATAGCATTCATAAATCTCAAGATAAGTAGGCCTCCAAATCAATCAAAATATGAACACATAAGATGAAGTATAGGTATAAGAAACATATTCAAGTAGAAAACCAAATTATAAAGAACAAAAGTCTCCCCATAAATTATAATTAGTCAAGAGATCAATAAGATCCTACATTGGAGAAATAAAATATTAGCTACTCATGAATTGAGTAGCCATCAAAAGAAAAAGGAATAGAAAAACCTAGAAGCTGGCCGGCGGCTCTCCTTGCTCTCCAAATTCGTCTCTCTCTTTTCTAGAGAGAAAAGATGTCTATTTATACTAGAGACTTAGGGCAAACTTAACCTAGGACAAAATAGACTTTTAAGCTCATTAAACCCTCTCCAATTGAGTGGAATTTCGTCCTCCAGGTCTAGGCTATCTCCAAATACCGAAATTAGGTTAATCATATCAATTTGGGCTTGAATTCATGGGCTTTTCTAGGTCCAGCACGTCTGCAGAAACTTCAGGGGCATTTTCGTCCATGATAACGGCAAAATTGGGTCTCGACCAAAACACAAAAGTTGTAGCTTTCGGAGTTAGCTTTCTAACGCATATTCCCACGCCTCATTTGGAGTTCTGGATCAAACGTTATGGTTGTTTTCCCAAACTGACTCCAAATCTGGAAAGAAAGGAAGAAGCTTCAGCATGAAGACACCCACAAGTGGCTGATGGCGCGCGCTGACAAGGGCCCCGACTCGCGCTGGGCGCCCACCTGGTCGGCCTGAGCACCCAGGTCGTAAGCCTGATCACCCATGTCTTCCTGGTGGCTCGACATGTCTTCTTGCAATTTGAATTCTTCTTACTCCTTTGCTTTGAAACTTTGTAGCTTTCAACTCCATGACTTCAATTGGCATAAAATTGACTCCATAAATTCTTCATTCATGAACACGAGATCTCCAATTTCTTCCAAGAAAATCCATGAAAAACCTTTGTGCTAAAAATCAACCAAAATAGCTCTAAAAAGTGCCTAAATCAACATATTTGTATATTCTACCTCTTCAACACCTACAATCACAAATGTAAGCATTATCGGGTAAAATCTAACACAAATACATTCAAAAGCATAGGAAAATAACCATAAAAACATGCATCATTTTGGTCTGATCAATCACTCTTAATTTTCCTTCTCTTGATAGAACTAATTACGATAGAAGTTCTTTGTTCTCTGTGGGTTCGACTCCTATAATACTCTATAGGATTTATTACTTCAACTGACTCTATGCACTTGCAGATTTAGTACATCAAATTTTTGGCGTCGTTGTCGGGGAACACTTTCATTTCTATTTTAATTTGTTCTATCTTTTATTTTTATTTCGTTTAATCTTCTCTTTTCTTGGATTTCATGTAGTGTATGACAATAGCAACCACTGATTATCAAGCTCTTATTCTGTACAACCCTGAATTCTGCAAATTCAATCGAGCACAAACAAGACTTGAGAAAGAAAATAAAAAAGAAATCATGGGTGATCAACAAATTGTAGACACCAAACCTGTGAGAGAATATGCTACCCCGAGTATTACCAATGCTCAGACTAGCATAGGCAGGCCCACCATTCAAGTTCAGAATTTTGAGATCAAGTCAGGCCTCATCACAATGGTCTAACAAAATCCTTTTGATGGCAAACCTTCTGAAGATCCTTTGTTGCATATAACAAATTTTCAGGAAATTTGCGATACGGTAAAGATTCATATTGTTACTGATGAAGCAATACGCTTACGTTATTGGTACAAACTTTTTATAATGGTCTTTTATCTCAATGTAAATCCAATTTGAACTCTGCTGCATGTGGTGCAATATTGCGAAAACCTATAGCTGAAGCGCTGGAATCGATGGAAACTGTGGCATCCAATAATGAAGAATTTTATGGGGAAAAGGATGTATCCAAGAGAGGTTTGCATTCGGTAGATAGTTTTACTATGCTTAATTTGAACTTGCCGCCGATTACTCTTTTTGTGATGCTCCTCCCTAGTGGAGTCGCCAAAATGTTGATGAGTTCTTTTGCTGTGATGGAGGAGACGTCACAAGTAGAGAAAAGGCCAAAGGGATATGGAGGAGGCGACAGAGAGGAATACCAGAGCAGATCTCAGTGAGAGTGTGGTGATGACAAGTGGTAGCTTGGATTTTCACAGTGGTTTGATGTGAGCAAAGAGATAGAGTTTTAGGGTTCTTTCTCTTAACATCAAAAGTCATTTCAATGGTCTTAACTCCACTATTTATAGTGGAGAGGTTTTGAAGCAAAGAACGCGTGTAATAATTACGAGATCCCGTAATTAAGGTACGCGTGATATCAATTAATAGTTGATTGCAATAATGTACAGTAATTTACGGTAAGATTGATTTAGGATGTCAATCAGGGATTTCAGTAAATAGGTGAAATCAAGTGATTCACGGCGAGATTGATTTAAGATGTCAATCTCGTGAATTATGGTAAGAAGGAAATAATCAAGAAGATATGTTCAAAAATGGTTTATCACGAATAAAAATCCTCTCCTCCATTTTTTGTGCCCCATCCACCAAATAATGACACGTGTCATTTTTTCAGTTTCTAATGTTATTCCTTCTTTGGCTAGTTAAATTAAATATTATATTTTCAATCTAAAATCCTACGGGGAATGTATTAAAATTTAGAACTAACCCTTAAAAACATAATTATTTGTTGTTAATTTGGGGCTAAACCTGATGTTTAATTGGTATTTTTATTATTTGCTAAAACTTGAAAACAAACGAGGTATAATACTAGGAACACTTGACAAGATTCGGTGAATGGGAACGGAGTGGAGCACAAAACTTGGGGAGGTGATTTTTCCGTTTATCACTCTCACCTGACAAAGTTCGAAAACTTTGGTTGAATTGGATTCATTCATGCTTTGGAACAAGCCATGAATGCTTTCAGGATTGAGCTCATCATCATCATAAAAGTTATATACATCCAGCAAATTAATGGATTGAAGCAAGAAGAATTAATTGCTTGATGTTGAGGTAACTGGTAAGGTTACCTATAACAAGCAAACAAAAGGGTCTGAATAGACTGAAACTAAGTTCATTGCTTCACTATCAGGGAGCAAATTAGACTTTGCCTGGAAAGGATTATTAACACAAATTAACACTTAACTGTTTGACAAAATATTGCTCCTAAATTCTGACTGTAATACTATATATTTGAACATTCTGACATTTCACCTTACTATAATGATAAAATTTGCAGATAGCAGATTTTACATTCAGGTTGGACCAGCTTCTAACTTGTCAAATGAAAAATCCTTACAGGGTGCAATTATTGGCGTGGCGTGGGTCCAGATTCTTGTGGTGTGGCTTCCAATTTCACAAGATATTGTTTAGAGAAATTGTGCAGAAAACTCAAGCAATTTGCATTGGAAATTGAGAGGATCTACGATGCTGTGTCTACATTGTTTACATGTACTCCCGTGACCCCAATCTTGGCTCTTAGCCTAATGCCAAACAAAGCCATCTAATACTTGCATAGTTGCATATGCTAGCTGCCGAGAAAAATCCTTAGCCTTTTCACATATACATTCAATTAAACCAAACACAATAAAAAAAGAAAAAAATAACCCATTTACATGCATATATAGCAATTAGCAACCACAGTCAAAATTAACCAATAATCCAATATCCCACAAAGTCTCCTTTGGGATATCTACTCTCTTCTATTCCTTCTTCTTCCTCTTTGCTCAAGAAATTTGTCAAAATGGGTTCTTCTCTTTTCTTTTTCCTTCTCTTTCTTGTGTCCCTACCATTGACAATGTTGTTAGTCCATGGAGATGTTGATTTAATCCAAAAAACTTGCAAATCCACCAAATATTATGACCTTTGTGTCTCTTCCCTCAAATCCGACCCGACGAGCGCGAATTCGGACACAAAGGGCTTGGCTATGATCATGGTTGGAGTTGGAATGGCTAATGCCACGGCCACATCAACATTCTTGTCATCTCAATTGGTTAGTACCACAAATGACACTACCCTTAAGAAAGTACTAAAGGAATGTTCTGATAAGTATGCTCACGCCGGCGATGCTCTTCAAGCTTCGGCTCAAGATTTCGCCGACGAATTGTATGATTATGCTTACATGCATGTGATGGCGGCGGCGGATTATCCGAATTCTTGCCATAACGCGTTTAGAAGGTATCCGAAGTTGATGTATCCGAAAGAGATTGCAAGTAGAGAAGATGGTTTGAAGCATATTTGTGATGTTGTATTAGGCATTATAGATAACATTGGATTCTAAGGGTTTTTTTTCTTTTTAGGTGTTTTAATTAACTTTGCTTTGTTTAATTAAATGTGTTTAAAATTGCTTAATAATCCTTCTGGTTTTGTTTTGGTTGCCATTGATGACTTCCAATAATTGATCAACGTGATCACCTTGGACGTCAATGCTGGATGCAGTATGTCAAATTATCAAATATTATTGATGCATTTTAGGTTAAAAAGGCTATTTGCTTTAATTTCCATAAAATGTCTAAAGCTAATAATTAGACAAAGAAGATGCCTATTATTGGGCTGAATTTAGTGCGCAAAAAAGACGATAAAGACAGATTTTTTTTGCTAAAATATATTTTAGTATACATTTCTGTGTTTCCACCCATATTGCTCCACTGGACTAGAAAAATCTAGACTAGCTTTTAGACTATAATAATGTAATCTAATTAACCAAATGGCTCGAGAGAGGTTGAACTTTGGCAATTTGACATGATGGCGTGGAGATCTCACTTGCAACATTAATCTTTCATTTCATATACTAAATGGTAAATACATGCATAAATTCTTCCTTGTTTATAAAACATATGGAATATCTCTCATAATCAGTCATCACTATCCAAGACTCTCTTTTAAATTTAATTCACTAATTAATGCAAAAAGATAATTAAAGTCCTTTTAATTAACAAATGTAGTTTTGAGAAATTGAACCTGTTTTCCTACTCTTATCGAAAACTATATCTTAAAATTTGAATCATAGAATTTAGGCCTCGATCGTTTGGCTTGGAATGCAACATAATGATTAGGGAAGATGAAAACATTTACTTAATCATGTAAATGTGGGGTAATATGAATGAGAGGGACAGCATGGTGGACGTGCCGGAGTGGTTATCGGGCATGACTAGAAATCATGTGGGCTCTGCCCGCGTAGGTTCGAATCCTACCGTTCACGTTAAATATATTGCCTATATCACTTTTTGACTTTTTGTTATTAAATTTATCATTAACAACAATAATCTAATCTACCTATTGTTTTAACGTATACAAAATTTTCACATTGTTTCTTCAAAAAAAAATTCATTTTTTTGAAAGATCAAAAAAAAATTCATATTGTTACTATTTTGTCGTATTATATCTTATCTTATCTTACTATCTTATCTTACTATCTTACTACTATATAAAATCACAAATTCAAAAATTCTAATTGGGAAATTTCATAAATACCCTTAGCATTATAATATAATAATTTTTTAATAAGTATTCTTTTTAGTCATTTAACTTTTTTTTATTTTTTTATTTTTTAGATGATAAAATTCAACTTTTTATTAATTATGGAAAGATATTGCAAATCTAATATTTAAATTTTTTAAATTATGAAAAGATATTAATAATCCACTATAATTGTAAATAATAACTAGCATAGAACCCGGTCATTACCCGGGGATGAAAAAAAATTCGAAGAATTATTGTGGTGTCCACAAAGTTTTGGCCATACTTGATAGTTTCATTGTGTTTTATGCAAAAAAAATAATAATAATAAAAACAAAACAAAAAAAAACAAAAAACAAAAAACATTATTGAGAATTAATAAGTAATTGATTGGCGTTATAATTATTTTATCACTTATGATTTAAGTAAATTAGAATTGATTTAATTTTTACTTTATTTATTTATGTAAAGTAATTAAAAAAATTAATTTGTAATTAACTACTGATTTCACTTATGATGTAAATTCATTATCATTGATTCAATGTTTATCAAATGTAATTAGTGTAAAATTTACTAATTGATACTGATTTTATTACTTATAATTAATATAAAATAATTACATTTGATTTTATTTTGATTCATTTTATATAAATTAACTATTATTAATTAGTAATGATTGATTAGTGAATTTATTACTAATTTGGTTGCTTATATGATTTAAAGAAACAATAATAATTTTCTTGATTAAATTCATAGCTAATTCTGCCAAAAAAATTCATAGCTAAATATTGATTGAAATTCCACTCAAAATCGTCCAATTTGATCAAATTCAATTATATTGTATACTTAATTTTCTACAAATATTTGAACATGTACCATTATAATATTTGAGGGTAATAAAAAAAATTAATTTTCAAAGTTTATATTGTGTACGTAACATAATTTAGGCTTTATTTTTATCAATTGACAAATCTGGTTAATAATAATAATAATTCAAATTGAAGAACATAACTCTAACCCTAATTGTAAATTTAATACTGATTTAATTTTGACAAATTTTATGGAACATATTAATTGTTTGAAAGAATTAGTTAATTATTACAAACATATTAATTGGCTACATTAATTTAGTACTCCTTAATAAAGATTAGTCCAATTTGCAATCAATTAATCAATCAATTTTGATTTACACACTAATTTAATAATCAATCAGCCAATCAATCAATTTTAATTGTTGTAGTAGTAGTAAATTAATTTTGATTCATACATAATAATTACATAATAATCAAATAAATAAATAATCAGGTAATTAATTTTGATTGACATATTATCACTAATTAATCACTTACTATTAATTGATTATTACTCTACTACATTATCACTGATCTAATTTTGACCTATTTCATAAAGTAAATTAATTGTTGATTAATTACTAATTTAATTAATTATTATGATGTAAATTATGCTTCATATTTCATGGCAATTAGTTCTAAAAAAACATTGAACCTTCTAAAAATGTATCCGATAATTGGCAATTAATTCTTTACAAAAATATGAAGCTTCCTTTTCGCCTTACTTTGCTTCGGAGTTCAATCATTAGATTAAATATTATTCCTTTTAGTATATCATACTCGTTTTTATTTTGTTATTTGCACAATGAGAATTGAATTATTTTTTTTTGAAAGGCAAATAAGTTTATTTATTGATTAAAGTAAAGGAACAGAGCAATAAGGAAACATAACAACCAGAACCAGTACAAACAAATCCAGAAACAGAGCAAAAACAAAACAGTCCAGAGCAGAACAAAGACAAGCCCAGCACAAGAAGCAAAGCATCAGTTAAACACATTAACCAAAGGCTCTTGACGATCAACCCCTTGTTTAGCCAGTGAATCAGCCTCTTGATTGCCCTCTCTTAGAATATGCTGAATGATGAAAACTGAGATATTTTTTTTCAAGGAAAAGATATTAGCTGACCATTTCCGCAGCCTCCAAGTTGTTTCTTCAAAATTCTCAACCCAAAGAACAACATTTTTGGAATCGCTCTCAATCACTAAACCATGAGAATTACACCAAGATGAAGCACAAAAAAGCAGCAATGCTTCTCTAACTGCACATAATTCCGCCTCATTTGATTCCATAACCCCGATTGACTTAGAGAACTCCATCCAATTTTTTCCGTTCTCGTCACGCAAGACACCTCCAATACCAGCTGGGCCTGGTTTGCCCCTAGCAGAACCGTCGACATTAAACTTCATAAAACCAGTCTCAGGCTTGCTCCACTCGATGTTACCTCTTGGCTTGGATTTGCCGATTGCCACTTTGATAGCATTAGGATTCAAATACGTATCCAGGAAGGAGTAGTCAATTTGTAGGCCACTTGGCCTTGATCCCACCACATCAATCTTACTTTGATAAGATCAAGCAGTTGATTAAAATCAAAGATTTTCTTGTT
>AWUE01022771.1:0-13857 GCA_001974825.2 Corchorus olitorius | reverse complement strand
TATATATATATATATATATATATATATATACTAGTATCCACTTCCACGTGTGTGACCCATCGTGTTTAAATTAAATGAAAATAAAATAATTGAAACTAATTATAAGTAAAAGGAAATAATTGCATGTTACTCTTCTTTTGTTTTAAGAAACTTTAAATTATTGTTACACACTTCAGTACATTAAACTGGCTAAATAATCAATTCAGGATATAAGGATTGCCGCAAAACACAATTCAGGATATAACGTTTCAAAAAAGTTAATTAAGGATATAACGTTACCTAATCCGATCAAATAATGATAAAATTGGATGGGACTTGGTGTTTGTTTACACGCGCCGTTAACTGTGCCACGTGGATGCCACTTGTTTTTTTCCAAAAAAAATTGAAAATTGAAAAAATTAAATATAACAAATAAATTAATAAAAAGAAAGGAAAAAACAATTAGTATTAATTTAGGGTTTGTGTAGGGCTTTTAAACAAAATGAATGTTTTGCAAATTATTCGTGTTTGTGTCTGCTAAGTGTTCGCTTATCAAGGTAAACGAACGAGTTTGAATAATTTTTTTATGTTCGTTTAATAAACGAACGAACATGAACAATAAATGTTTGGTTCGTTTATATTCACGAACATGTTCGATTATTGTTCGTTTATAATCAAGTAATATATATAATTATATATTTTTTAATTTTATAATGTTTCATTGTTTATTTCTTATTATTTATCTATTACCTATTTTAATTTTGAATTTATATGAATAAATAATTATAAATTAAAGGGACTTTTAAAAGAAAATTATCAATATTAAGAAAAAAATTATAAATACATAAAAATCTTAAAAGAAATTTATCTGAACTTCTTAACAAACGAACACGAACAAACACATCAAAAAATCTTAACGAACACGAACGAGTTCGAACAAGCCTGAGTCTTGTTCATGTTCATTCGTGTTCGGTTCGTTTACAACCCTAGGTTTGTGTCTTTTTGTACTTCTTCTTTATTTTCACAGCCCTTCGTCTTCCAAGCCTTCTCCTCCCCTTTGATCTTTCTCTTGTTCTCCTACCACAAAATCAATTTTCCTGATTTATTTTCATTTCGTTTTTCTTCCCTTTTGTTTCTCCTTCATAATATCAACCTTTTTATCTTAACTCATTCTGAGATTTGGATCTCTGAAGGAAAAACAAAAGCCGGAAACTCATCTTTTATTTTCCCTTTCTCTATAATTCTAACCATTTGATTTAATCTTTTATTGGAAATTTTGTATTTATTACTGCCATTCTTATTTATTCGTTAATACCCATCAAACCAAAAAAATGGCATTTGCTTAGTCTGCAAAAGCTTCTTCAATGGAGGTTGTCTCTGTCTCCTCCTATCCCCTTGTCGTCTTAACGCAAGACGAGTTGAAAGCCGCTTAGAAGGCTGTTGAGTTCATTGAATCAGGCATAGTTCCGGGTCTAAGCTATTGTTTTGTCTCATCCCAGACGATAAAGATGATTTAGGATTTTTCATCAGGGATCTCTTTACGAGACTTCAAATTGGAGGCATCGAGTTCAAGAAGAAAGCTCTAGAATCACTTCTTCAGCTTCTAACCAATGACGAGAATTTGGTTTTTAAAGTTAATAATTGTTGAAAATTTTGCACTGATTCTGTAAAATAGTTGGCCAAGATGTGTATCAATGTCCCTTTCTTTTCATTAATGAGGGAAGTGACTGTTGGTTTTTGGGTTATGATGGTCATCGGAAAAAATTAGAAATTTAATGTGCATAGCTATGTTGGAAGCCTTTTAAGCTTGTGTCTTTGATGGAGTGGCTTGTAATTTAATTTTCTGAGTGTTGGTTTTGGTCTGATTGATGAGGATGTATCTGCAATTGTGACAATTGAGGGGTAGTTTGATCCAAAAAACTAAAAGACAAAACAAAAAGAAGTTCTTGGTAATATATAGAATTTCAAAAGGTGGGTGGCGGAAATTGAAAATAGGCTTAGGGTTTATGTATTAATGAGTAAGGGTAACTTGGTAATTCCAGTGCCGTTAAAATATATTCAACTATTTCAAATTTAATTTTAAATTTAAGAAAAAATAAAAAAAGCCAGATGACTAAAATAAAAGCCACGTGTACACCTATTTTTTTCTTCACACGATTCTTAAGTGTGTGTTATTCAAACATCCTAAACCGTCAGATTTTATCCTTAATTAATCGGATTAGGTAACATTATATCTTGATTTGCATTTTGCGCCAAACCTTATATCCTGAATTGATTATTTAGCCCATTAAACTACCCATACATACTCAACAAATAGAAACATGTCAATCACAATAATTAAATTTTAAATAAAATTTTAACTTAATTAGTTCTTCAAAAAAAGATGAATAATTAATGATTAGGCTACTTATTTTAACCTTTAAACTTCAAAGTAACGATAATAATACTTTTAGTAGTTTAAATTAGGCCAAATGTCCAATTTGGGCCTAAAGATTTTCAAAATTACTCAATTTGAGTCTAAATCTTTAAAGTGAACCAAATTGGGCCTAAACGTTATCGAAATCAACCAATTTGGGCCTATATTAGACCGGGATCTGGCTGTAACCTACATGCGTTGTTACCGTTAGTAACGGCGTGACATGGCACAGGCAACATATATGTAATAAAGTTAAACATTTAAATATAAAAAGTCAACAAAAATTTAAATACTACTAATATTTTTCTGCCAAAAAATACTACTAATATTTTCCATAATTTTAACCAAATCCCTCTGTTTTCTTCAAACGCTAAAGTGTAAACAGTTGACAAGAAAAAAAAGAATTAAAATATTTACGGAAACAAGTAGAAAATTGATTGAATTGCCTTTCATGGCTGGTTTTTCTTTAATCAAATATTTATGAAGAAGTAAACGACTTTTTCTTAATCAAATTTTCAAGATTTCTCTATCCCTTCTCTCACTCAAATATCTCCATATACAAAGATTATTTACAACACAAGTAGGAATTTATCAAAGACTTCCATTAAAGAGAAGACAAGCAAAAAGGAGAGAAAAGATCCAACAAAATTCTGCAATCTTCCATATGGCTGGTTTGCAAAGATCTGCAATGTCTTTTAGGAGGCAAGGATCTTCAGGGATCGTTTGAGATGACAAGCTTTTGGAAGAGTTCAGCCAAATTAAACCAGTGCAGCAAGAAAGAGACACGAAGCAGCAACTAGAGCAAAAAGAACAAGGGCAGGGGCAGGGGGCGGCAGCAGGTTGAAGACAATAACAACAAACAAGAAAAAGTTGATGCATTCGGGTAAGGCGAGATCTAGGGATATTTGAAAAGATGTAAAAGATTTGAGACTTGGATTCGTGTTTAGGGGTGTCTAAGGGTTATTTGGTGAATTTTGAGGCGGTTCGGAGTATTACGGCGGTGGTGGAACACAGCTGACAGCAAAAGGGGCGGCGGAGTTAGGGTTTGGTGGCTGGTGGGGTGGCGGCATCTGGGTTTGCTTGGCTGCATAAGAATTGAGGTGGGGAAAATAGAAGAAGAGAAGAAAATAAAGAAAAAAATTAAAATTAAAATTAAGGCTCACATAAATTTAAAAAATAGCCATGTGGCTTTTAAAATGCTGATTTAAATTGTTAACGCACGAAATGAGGCGTGTGGGATACACAGCTTGGTTTCCGTCTAATTTGGTCTCGATTTGGTTAGTCTTGAAAACGTTTGGGTACAGTTTGGAGCTCTTTAAAGATTTAGGCTAGAATTGAGCAAGTTGCAAAAGTTTTATGCCCAAATTGGATATTTGGCCTTTAAATTATAATTGGGTTGGGTCCAGAACTAACAAAAAGTCTCTAATAGTTTAAAAATAAAATATTTATGAAAATATATTGAATTTAATTAAATAAAAGTAGAATAAAACTGCAAAAGTTAGAACAATGTCATTTAAGAAATTATATTTAAAAAATTCTAATATATCCAAGTTTTTTAATTAAAATAGTAAAATGATAAACATAAAATAGTAATTATAAAGATATTAGATTTAATTAAATAAAAATAGAGTTTTTAGTTGAGTAAAACTATAAAATTTAAACAATGGCATTTATGAAATATATTCAAAAATAAGGGTATAATCATCGATTCAAAAATTTTACAATATTCATACTTTTATATATAGTATATAAAGCAAAACACTTGAAGTTGTTTACTTTTCTTAGTGGATATATATATATATATATATATATATATTGTAAAAAACAATAAGAAGAGGAAGTGAAAACCCTGTTAACCCGCTCTAAAGACTTGATCTCATTTCATTTCATGAGTTTAGTCACTGTTTAAGCTGGTCTAAACTGTCCATGAGTTTGGTTTCTGCGTTCTCTTCATTGGATTATGAATCAGCTACATGCTTGGGACAACTGTTTGCTGCCCTTTAAGAGGTTTTGATTCAGATGATTTTGGGGGATTGATTGAGCCAAAAACAACCCTATTTTTATGGCTATTTTACTATGTTTTTAGACTCATTTATGCTTAATTATATGCTATTTTATTAATATTTGTGTTTTTAGTCTTTAAGTGATGTGAAATTAAGAAATTGTTATTTTTTCACTACTTTTGGAGCTATTTTGATGACTTTTTACACAGATTTGAGCAAAGCAATTTTGAGCATAGATTTGGAGATTCGAAGTTCGTGTTTGAAGACTCATTGAAGACTTATTTGGAGATTTGAAGACTTTGAAGATTTATTTCAAGAGGAAGAATTGAAGAATTGGAGGTTTAATTGAGGACAAGCCATGGATAAACCTTTAATCTTTGGTATTTATGGATAATTTATATGGGAAAATACTCAGCCCATATAAGATATTAATTGGAATTAAAATCCAAATTAATGACTCCTAAATCAAAAGAAATATCCAAATCTCGTAGATTCCCGATTTTAGTCCCAACAGGATTAGGATTCAGGCGCAGTTTTGGTAGAAAAATCATAACCTTCTACTCAGACCTCCGATTGAAGCTTATGAGAACTTGTTGGAAAGCTAACTCCGAGATCTACAACTTTCCTTTGAAGTCCAAGACCCAGTTCTTCCGTATTCAAGCCCAAAAATGCCGTCGAAATCACTGCACAAATTCAGCAAAATTTTAGGATCCTATTTTAACTTGGATTCTACTCTAGGATGACTTTTAATCTAACTTGGACTCCAAGTTAGACCCTAAACCGTCCTAGACTCCTTTCCAAGTTAGGATTGGAATTCCTAGGGTTATTTCCACTATAAATAGCCACCTTCTGTAACACAAATCACACACCAATTCACATAATTCTCTTTAGATTTATTTTCTAGTTTTTAGGCAAAGGGTGCCGCCACCCCCTATAGCCATAGGGTGGCGCGACATACCTAGGTTTTTGTCAAGGAGATTTCGCCCCTTCAAGGTCTTGTAAGTACTCTTATGTCGCTCATGGATTTTCCCGAATCCATGAGTAGCTAAATTCTTAATACTTCTGATCCTTTGGTGAATTCAATCAATTAAATATGGTGAGATTTCTGTTCTTATAATTTGGTATTTTATTCTTGATAGATAGCATGTTAAACTCTGTTTTAATTCTACAATCTTGATTTTTATTGATTTATTGCAGCCGCTAAAGAGGTAATTTGAGAGATTGTTGGCTAAATCAAATAGCAGATTGATGTTCATGTTTGATTGTGTGTAGCAAGTTAGCTACGCTTGACGGCGGGTTAATTGGGTTTGCATGCCAGTGATCAGATTTATCTGGTTGTTGCATGGTTTTATTTATTAAGCATGTGTGAAAGAACTAATAAAAGTTGATCTTAATGCTTTGAATCCTAGCAAATCTTTAAGCCTTGACGGCTAATTGATTAGTTAGGAGGAAAATGGGGTAATTTAAGGCTTGACGGCTAATCTTATCTAAATAGCATGTTAGGGTTTTCCCTAGGCCAGTTATAATCTTGAATCTAATATTGAATTTATCTTTTAAATCAAGGACCCATAATTAATTTGATTTTTTTCTACCATTGGTGAAGAAGTATATCCTTAATTATTGTTTTCTTTCTTATTTGCTATAGACTTAGATTTAATTTACTCTGCTTTGTTTTCTAGTATAATTATTTTCTTCTTAGTTATTATTCTTAACCCTCTGTTTTCTGTGTTGTTTTTGAGAGATTTTAAGGATTGAATTTTCGGATAAAATCTAGCACCCTTCTCTTTGGGATCGACCCCTACTTACCCTATCTACTTAGTTAGGAGTTTGTTGGGATTTTATTTTTATGATTGCTGATGACCGATCATAAATTTTGGCGCCGTTGCCGGGGAAGGGAACTTTTTCTGGTTTTTGCCAGGGGAAGGAAAATAGACTCATCTGAAGACGAATCCTGGGAATTTTCTCTTAGTGTCTACGCTTTTGATCTAAAAAAAAATCATTTTTAATTTTGAGTCTTGCGTTTTTAATTGAAAAAAAATTTGTTTTGTGTTTTTGCGTCATAAAAAAAGAGTTTTGCGTTTTTTTTTAAAAAAGTTTTTTCTGCGTCATAAATAAAAAAAATACTCTATTTTCTTTATTTTCTGTCTTTGATTTTAATTTTTGTTTAAGAACTTTTACTACTAACAATTTTTCTTTTGAGTTCTTTTTAGTTATTCTAGGAAGCTGCATGCCAAAGACAAGAAGTAGTGGTACAAAAGAGTTTGAATTTGATCCAGAGTCAGAAATAACACTATTTTCGCTAAGGAAGGAGAAATCAAATCGACAACAAGAAGAGGAGTCATCCAATTCAAGTTCTCAATCAAGTTCTCCTAGATCTGCTACTTCAACATCGTCACAAGACATGGCAAACGAAGAACCTAAAACCCTGAGAGAGTTGTCTGCACCAAACGTCAATGCACAACGCTTAGCAATTCGATACCCAGATACGACTGCAAATTTTGAGATTAAATCTGGATTTATTAAGATTTTACCCAAATTTCATGGTCTGTCTGGAGAAGATCCTCACCGTCATCTAACCGATTTCCAGATCGCCTGCACATCAACAAATATTCAAGGTATAACTGAAGACCAATTCAAGTTAAGAACTTTTCCATTCACTCTTGGGGATCGTGCAAAAGATTGGTTGTACCTCTTACCAACCGGTTCAATCACATCTTGGACGAGCCTTAAGAAGTTGTTCTTGGAAAAGTACTTTCCTGCTCACAAGGTATCAAGTATAAGGAAAGAGATTTGCGGAATTAAGCAACGCCATGGAGAAACAATGCACGAATATTGGGAACGTTTCAAGACACTATGTACGAGCTGCCCCAATCATTAAATCATTGAACAGTTGCTGATCCAATACTTCTACGAAGGATTACTACCGTTTGACAGATCTTCCATAGATTCTGCAAGTGGAGGAGCTTTCATAGACAAAACTCCTACCGATGCTTGGACTTTAGTGGAGAACATGGCTGCCAACACTCAACAATTCGGATCTCGAGAAGAATATTCAAGAGAAGGCAATACAAGAAGAATCAATGAAGTCTCTATCCATTCCACATCACTGGAGCAACAACTTCAAGAGACAAATCAGCAAGTCGCTGCGCTCACTGATTTATTCAATGCAAAATTTTCAAGTGTGCCTAAGGTTTGTGGAATTTGTAAACAAGGACACAACACTGATAAGTGCCCTTCTTTGGAACACACCGCGCAAGAAGTCAATGCTGTTGGAATGCAATGAGCATATCAAAGGAAGCCTGAACCTTATTGGAGAGCCGAGCAACCAAGTCAACAATATGGGAACCAAGGTAACTATCAAGGAAGGCCAATGAATTATCAAAGGCCTAATTTTCAACAATCTTCACAAGCTATCGAGGTTCAACAATTGAGAGAAGCTATGGAGATGATGAGAAAACAAATCAGTCAATTGGCTAGTGACATGAGTGAACTCAAGACACAAGGTCAACAAAGGATCCCATCGCAACCCAAGGTACCTCCTAAGGAGAATGTAAGTGCAATCACCTTAAGGAGTGGAAAAGAATTGGAAAACCCTTTTCCTACCCATGCCGCACAAGATGAAGGAGAGCCGAGCTACACCAAAGAAGAATTGCAAGTGCCTGGCAAAGAAATCAAGATCGAAGCTGAACCTAGAAAAGATGGCGCAACCACCATGGAAAAAGCCAAGGAAACCGCCGCTGACAAGAAGGATTCCAAGACTGATGCCGCGCCACCTTTTCCATCAAGATTGAAGAAGTCAAAGAAAGAAGATGATGATCCAGATATTTTAGAGATACTTTGAAAAGTTGAGGTGAACATCCCACTTCTTGATGCTATTCAACAAATTCCAAATTATGCAAAGTTACTTAAGCAACTTTGTACCAACAAGAAAAGGTTACAAGGTAAGGTAAGTGCTGGAGTTAATGTCTCTGTCGTGCTTCAAAAGAGTTTACCTCCTAACTGCAAGGATCCAGGTACGTTTTCTATTACTTGTTCTATTGGAAGAAGTGTTATAGAGAATGCTATGCTAGATTTAGGAGCATCTTTAAGCGTTATGTCTTATTCTTTTTATCAATCTTTAAATCTTGGTCCTTTGAAAAATACTGATGTGATTCTGCAGTTAGCTGATGGATCTTTAGTTCATCCCAAAGGTGTTCTAGAGAATGTCTTAATTCAAGTTGAACACTTGGTTTTTCCTATTGATATATTCGTTATGGAGATGGAACATTCGAAAGATCAATGTCCGCTTTTATTAGGAAGACCCTTATTAAGAACTTCCCATACTAAGATCGATGTATTCGATGGTTCACTAACCATGGAATTCGACGGTGATATAATCCACCCTAGAATTTCATCTCAATCACCATTGAACTCTAACAAATTTGTTTGTGTTGTGAGTGTTAAAATTGCTAGGAAAGGAGCCCGAGAAGAATCATCATCGATGACATCTGCCTAGATTTCCAGAGGAAGACAAAGGATAAAAGACATTCGACAACGCTACAACGAGAATTTCCACCAATTTTGGGGGAGATTTAAGAAGTTGTGTATCGATTGCCCTCAACATGGATTTAATAAAAGAATTCTAATCCAAATCTTCTATGGAGGATTAGGACTCAAAGATCGAGTTCTTGTTGATTCTTTTAGTCGCACTCCAATATTGAAGAGAACCCCGAAGAATGCATACTTCGCGTTTGAAGAATTATCCCGAAGGACGGAACTTTCAACCTCAAAGGAAGAGCAAGAAGCCAACAAGCAAGAAGTTCAACCACACGGAGAGAAGCAGAAGATGGAAGCCAAGAAACTAGAGGAAGATGTTCAAGGTCATGATCGAGCTCACCCAGCCGGCCATTACCCGGCTGTGGCCCGGCCATCATCGCACAATGCCCGGATAGGACCGCCCATACCCGAACTGCGCCGAGACACCTGCCCGGCCACGGCCCGTCCACACAAGCCATCCGCCTGGCCACACCTAGACCAGTCCGCGCACCAAGCCCGGCTATCCGCGTCGCCTGCCCGGTCATCCGCGCCTTCCTCCGCGCCATTCCAGGCTTCATCCGAGCCTCATGCCCGGCTAGGACCGGCCACAGCCAAGTCAAGTGTCCGGCCATGCCCGGCCAGCGCTACATCCTCCGCGCGCCCCACCTGGATAGGACCGGCCACTGCTGCACCATCTTATGCTCCTACCAGGCCATATTCGCCCAAAGTCGAGCCACTACTAAGCCATTACCACCCATTCATCGTGCCACCACCGGTTAAGCCCGTGCCACCACCGGCCATGCCCGTGCCATCACCATTTCATGTCGTCACATATCCGTTGATGATTTAAAGTCTTGATAAAATTCAACTTGAAGTTCTCAAAGCCATCAATGATACTCTCAAAATCATTGTGGACTTGTTGAAGGAATATACCCATAATTCCTTCACCTTTGAAGAATAATTTCTTTAAGGCAGTCTAGCCAAAGACCTTAAAGAAAGGCGCTTATTGGGAGGCAACCCAATGATTTGACATGAAGAACCCAAAGGAGAGCAGATGGAGCTTAATTTGGACGATTGCAAGTTGAATTCGGAAGGAGTCCAGTTTCAAAAGCAATGATGGAGCTTATGCCTGCAAACAGAGAAGCTTTCTTTAACCCTATCTTTTTAATTTTCCTTGCATTATTTTCCTTGATTATTGCTTTGATTGCTTGCCTGTTCTTTGATGTGAATTAATTGTTAGTGTTAGTTTTTATTTCATGCATTTAAATAAATCACATGAGCATGCATAATATAAATTGTTTATGTTAATTACATATGTGTTTCCACATTGAGGACAATGTGTCTATTCAATGTGGGGGAGAAAGTCTAGTTAATAGAGAGTCTGCATGCATCAAAATCTTAATATGCCATAATTTTTTCAAAAATTTTGAAATTTCATGCATATATTGATTGATTGATTTGATTATGATTGATACTTAGAATTTTTAAGAAAGCTTTATTTGATTGATTGATTGATAGCATGATATATGATTTCTTAGAATTAGGTATAATTGAAGTTTTGTGATATGATCTTATTGTTTATTTCTTCTATGATTGCCTATTTTTAGAACTTATGTTTAATTTTTATTGAAATTACAATTATGATAGTATGTTATGGATATGTCAAGAATAAGTGTGGGGAACTACTTATATAAAAGGGTAGTTAAAAAAAATCTTTTTCAAAAAGAAGTGTTTTCATGTAAGAGGAGAAGAGGTATTTCTGCATACTTTATAAAAAAAAATCATAAATCCATTGTTGTCACTCTTTTCTTTAACAAAAGGAATTAGTAACCCTTGGAAAGAGGATAAGAGGCATGAAATTGCAGAAATAATGTCCCTCTGAAAAAAATAAAAAGAAGGAGTCCTTCTAGAGTACTAGTAGCCTCAAAAATGGGAGTTAGTAACCCCAAATCATGAACACTTCGAGGTTAGTAACCTCAATTTTCTAAAAATCAATTACCCTTTAAAAATCTATTATAACCCACACGTAAACCCTTGATTTGTATCTTTGATATGCATTCCTTTGAGTAATGGAGATAAAGATGAAAACATAAGCTTATGGAAAGAAGTAGTTATAGAATGTAATGAATGGTAAGTGATTAGAACTACTTTAAATATGTTTACTTAAGAATAAAGATGCTTGTTATTTGTTGATCTTTTGAATTGAATGCTCTTATGATTCTTTGTTATTTTGATTTCATAATAGCATTGATCCTTAATATGTGTATGCATTCAAAGTTTTTGAAAAGATTTAATTAAAATAAAATTTTGATTTGCATTAGTTTAGGATTATAGGGTTTAATTTATGCTCAAATGTATTTTTCATAGTTTTCTATACTAGTTTGCTAGGGACTAGCAACGATTTAGTGTGGGGGAATATGATTGAGCCAAAAACAACCCTATTTTTATGGCTATTTTACTATGTTTTTAGACCCATTTATGCTTAATTATATGCTATTTTATTAATATTTGTGTTTTTAGTCTTTAAGTGATGTGAAATTAAGAAATTGTTATTTTTCACTACTTTTGGAGCTATTTTCATGACATTTTACACAGATTTGAGCAAAGCAATTTTGAGCATAGATTTGGAGATTCGAAGTTCGTGTTTGAAGACTCATTGAAGATTTATTTGGAGATTTGAAGACTTTGAAGATTTATTTCAAGAGGAAAAATTGAAGAATTGGAGCTTTAATTGAGGACAAGCCATGGATAAACCCTTAAGCTTTGGTATTTATGGATAATTTATATGGGAAAATACTCAGCCCATATAAGATATTAATTGGAATTAAAATCCCAATTAATAACTCCTAAATCCAAGGAAATATCCAAATCCCGTAGAATCCCGATTCTAGCCCCAACAGGATTAGGATTCAGGCGCAGTTTCGGTAGGAAAATCATAACTTTCTGCTCAGGCCTTCGATTGAAGCCCATGAGTACTTGTTGCAAAGCTAACTCCGAGATCTACAACTTTCCTTTGAAGGCCAAGACCCAGTTCTGCCGTTTCCAAGCCCAAAAATGCCGTCGAAGTCACTGCACGAGTTCAGCAAAATTTCAGGATCCTATTTTAACTTGGATTCTACTCTAGGATGACTTTTAATCTAACTTGGACTCCAAGTTAGACCCTAAACCGTCCTAGACTCCTTTCCAAGTTAGGATTGGAATTTCTAGGGTTATTTCCACTATAAATAGCCACCTCCTGTAACACAAATCACACACCAATTCACATAATTCTCTTTAGATTTATTTTCTAGTTTTTAGGCAAAGGGTGCCGCCACCCCCAATAGCCATAGCGTGGTGCGACATACCTAGGTTTTTGTCAAGGAGATTTCGCCCCTCCAAGGTCCTGTAAGTACTCTTATGCCGCTCATGGATTTTCCCGAATCCATGAGTAGCTAAATTCTTAATACTTCTGATCCTTTGGTGAATTCAATCAATTAAATATGGTGAGATTTCTGTTCTTATAATTTGGTATTTTATTCTTGATAGATAGCATGTTAAACTCTGTTTTAATTCTACAATCTTGATTTTTATTGATTTATTGCGGCCGTTAAAGAGGTAATTTGAGAGATTGTTGGCTAGATTAAATAGCGGATTGACGTTCATGTTTGATTGTGTGTAGCAAGTTAGCTGCGCTTGACGGCAGGTTAATTGGGTTTGCATGCCAGTGATCAGATTTATTTGGTTGTTGTATGGTTTTATTTATTAAGCATGTGTGAAAGAACTAATAAAAGTTGATCTTAATGCTTTGAATCCTAGCAAATCTTTAAGGCTTGACGGCTAAAAGGGGTAATTTAAGGCTTGATGGCTAATCTTATCTAAATAACATGTTAGGGTTTTCCCTAGACCAGTTATCATCTTGAATCTAATATTGAATTTATCTTTTAAATCAAGGACCCATAATTAATTTGATTGTTTTCTACCATTGGTGAAGAAGTATATCTTTAATTATTGTTTTCTTTTTTATCTGCCATAGACTTAGATTTAATTTACTCTGCTTTGTTTTCTAGTATAATTATTTTCTTCTTAGTTATTATTCTTAACCCTCTGTTTTCTGTGTTGTTTTTGAGAGATTTTAAGGATTGACTTTTCGGATAAAATCTAGCACCCTTCTCTGTGGGATCGACCCCTACTTACCCTATATACTTAGTTAGGAGTTTGTTGGGATTTTATTTTTATGATTGCTGACGACCGATCAGGGGTTTACAGCTGTTGGTTGTGATGATTTGGGGTTTACAGCTGTTGGGTTTTGTTCTCTTAATCCCTATTCTCCCTCTTCTTCTTCTCTTCATCTTCTTTCTTTCCCATCTCCATGTCTTTTTTTTTTGTCTTTTCATGGTTTTTTTTCCTGTTTTGGGTTGTTTTTTCTTCATCTTTCGGTTATCCTCTTGGGGTTATCATAACCAATTTTGCTCAATTCTTATGTTGCAGATAACTCTTGATGGCATATACACGTACCACGGATGGCTTAGTGTCTCTGTTCTCTTCCTGTTTCAGACCCAACGATTAATGTCCAATTCAGGTTCTTGGTTCCTATCGATTTGTGCTTTCCTTCTCCATTTAATCACAATTGCGATTTCTGCTTTCTTTTTCTGACCTATGTTTTGTAGATATTATAGATTAAAAAATTCAGTTTGAGGGTTTTTATATCCAACCTTATTAGGAATCCCAACAAACCAGAACAGTTGATGCCATCTGTGGTGATAAAAGCTTCTGCAAACTCAATTTTACTGCCTAAATTGTTCGATTTCATTCCTTTTTAACGTAGTATATGGGGCTTTCTCACCTTTAAGTTCAGTTATAAGTGAAGTAAATTATAATTAGATTATTATACATGTTTTATGTTTAATCTCCAAATTTCCCTGCATTTGATCCACAAAAAATGGTTTTATGTTTAACTTTTAATTG
>AWUE01022769.1:0-11731 GCA_001974825.2 Corchorus olitorius | reverse complement strand
GATATTTTTATGTTCAGTTACTAACAGTTTTTCTTCCTTTGTTTATCTTTTGCACGTGCATCTGTATAACCTTATTTGTGTTGCAGGTTTCATCTTTACATATCATGACATCATTTTTGCAGTTTCAGGCATTTATATATTCTATAATTGACCATGCATATCCATGTTAATCATCTGTTTATCAATAGAGATTGCCATGTCATGTTGCATTATTTTGCGCATTTTCACAGTTTGTCAAGTCATCATAACATTCATTTGTACATATGTTCATGCATTCAAATCACCATCATTTATAAAATTGATGCACTTTAGTACATAGTTTGGCATCATATCACCTTATATACATGTCATCGCTAAAGCATCTCATGCATAGACTCTATCAAACCCAATGAAAGAGAGATCAATGCTAACACTCTCTGGAGGAGATGTTTCTTCCTAGTTAGGCCATGCCTAGGGAGACGATTGATGGGGTCCATTGTCGATAATAATCTAATTGTTGCTCCCTCGCATGTTCCATTTAGGTGAAAAGGATTTCAACGTCCAACAAGAACCATGGATGATGCAATTGATCAAGTAGATAAAATGGAGCAAAATTCAGGGCAGATAGGGCATGTATCAGAAGCAATGCCAAGGAAGTTGAGTTTGACACTAAGTAAGGAATAGGCGGGTGTGCAATTCAAACATAAGGACAGTGAACATTTGACAAAGAATGTTATGGTTAATAACCCTCAGGGGTCAGGTCCTGTTAATGCAACACAACAAGGGTCACAAAAGCAACTGTTCCATCATTTGGATACAAGCATTGCCCCAAAACCTCGAAACTCAGAAGAAGATCAGATTGAGATACAAAAGATTGAGTATGAGCTATTAGATAAGAGGTTGAGAGTTATTGAGACATATATGGCTCTGTACACCCGAAGGATCTGTGTCTGGTTTCAGATTTAATCATCCCACCGGGATTCAAAGTGCCCAAGTTTGACAAATACGATGGAATTGGTTACCCCGAGACACACTTGACCATGTATTGTCGCAGGATGACTCCATACATCCATGATGAGAAGCTGATGATCTTTTGTTTTCAAGATAACTTGACAGGGAGCGCGACCATATGGTATGCTCAGTTAGAGGCTAGTCGAATTGATACATGGGAAGGTTTGGCGAAGGCATTCCTCGCTCACTACAGATATGTGATAGAAACATCACCAAATTGTACAACACTCACAAAGATGAGAATGAGATTAGGTGAAAGCTTCAGAGAATATGCAGTGAGATGGAGGGATGTGGCTATGCAGGTTAAAACTCCTCTACCCGAAAAGGACATGGTAGACCTTTTGATTCCAACACTTCCCGACCCATATTTTGAAATGATGCTTAGTAATTGGCCAGAGGATTTCACCAAACTCGTTCGCCTTGGGGAGACGATTGAGGATGCTATTCAAAGTGGAATGATAGTGGCGGGAATGGAAAACGACCAGAGGCAAAGAAAGAGGAAAGGAAGTGAAATGGGTGAGCATAATTTTGTTGGGCATGTTGGACGAAACACAAGGCATGGTAAGTTCTTATCCCGGAAGAAAGCTTGGGATATAAATCATTCTGAGATTGCTCAACTGTCAATCCCAATTACTGATCTTCTACCGCTACTGATTCAGAATCAATTTATCCCTCCAATAGCCATGAGATCAATTCCTGATCCATCGGCAAGAAATTATGATCCAAGCAGTAAGTGTGATTACCACATGGGGGTTGTTGGGCATTCAATAGAAAATTGCAGGCAACTAAAGGAGAAGATTGGTGACTTGATCAAGAGTGGTACACTGACTCCTGGACTTCTCGAGCAATGGAAGGTCGCCTAGCTTCAACTTAACCCAAGGATGGGAGGAACACTTGTAAAAAAGGGAATTTCTCGAGACTCTGAAACTCTCATTGCATGAGCATGGCATGGGCATAGCATTTTGAATTTAGTGATGTTTTACTGTTTTTGCTAGTTTAAATTATTTACTCTTGTTTTAGTAATCTTTGTTAATGAAAAAGGAGAGTTTCTTAAGAACTAATGTTGCAAGAATTTTGAGGTTTGGTGTTCACCATTTGGAAAGATCTCTGATTGATTCTCAAAGGCACTTGGAATGGCGATTATCTTTGTCCAGGCAATGAGCAAAGGAGTAATGAATTTTGTGAAAAGAAAAAGAAAAAGTTTTCAAAATGGGATTTTCGTTTGAAATCGGATTTTAATGTGAAAACTTTGATTTTGTCAACACTCTGCCCAAAACACAAACACCAAGATCGTTGAAACCAAAAAAATTCCATGAGCCAAATTCTCACATTTTTCTACAGAAATCAATTTGGTCTACCTTGCTTTTGTTTACACATTGAGACAATCTTTTCAAAAGGCCGAAACTATCACATTCTTATTTCATGGGGCAAATTTGTTCGATAAGACACGTTCAAATCACGTTGGTATCCAACGAGAGAATCACTTTGTCAGGTCATTTCAGTTGTCAAGCAGTAATTCCTCACTTACTCTTGTGATAAACCGAATCAGTCATCACTTCAGCTCAGTGGAATACGATATTGCCTGAATTTGTTTCATAACAAGGAGGTCATCCGAGTAAAAAGGGGGCAAGAGACATCACTCAAAAAAATTCCCATAAAAAATGATGAACTGAAAAAATGAAAAAAAAAATAAAATAAACGCACTTGGAATATCCGGAGGAGTCCAACAAAATGGTTTTCAAAAGAGTCATGGTTTTCAAAAAATATTTTGATAAAATTGATTTCCAAAAATTATTTCGAAGCTTGTTTTCTCGAGGAATGCTCTTCAATGAAGACATTCAATCTTGAAGTGATAAAAGGCCTTCTTTCATATTCCTTTCACTTGTAGAAAAATATCCATTGTTGTCCCTCTTTGAGCCTAATTGATTTCTTTTCAAATAAACCCTAATCAAGGATCACCCTCCACACTGGGGGGGAAAGGTGAAGAAGGATCAGCCTTGAAAGAATGGGTTTGCATTCAATATTTGAATGGGGCATACCGATAGTGAGTGAGTCTACTCCATCAAGAAATTCCAAAAAAATCAAAAAATCAAAAAAAATAAAAAAAAATCATCAAAAAACAAAAAAAAAACAAAAAAAATCAAAATCGAAAAAGAATTGATTTATGGAGCAAAGGACAATTGGTATGATAAGATCCTTCACATGATAAAAATGATCCTTGATTCAAATACCCTCAAACACATTTTTGGGCCTTTATATCCTTTCTTTGGCAACTCAGAACCCTAGCCTACATTACGTGCCTAATAAAAGTCCATCTTTGATCAAGTGAGGATGTTCGAGAAGAGATTGTTCCACAACAAAAATAGTCCTTTTTGCAAAATGTTTTGGTCAAAACTTTTAAAAAGAGTTTTTGGGTTAATTTGGAGTTTTCAAGTGCAAAAAAAAAAATTGAAAAATGAAAAATGAAAAATGAAAAGAGAAGAAAAAGGAAGGAATGGAGCTCTAGGGTGAAAACCCGAAAGGGCAATCTAGAGCAATAATGGGAATCCGCAAAGTCTCTTGAAGTTATCAACAAAAAGCACTCAGAAAGGAGACCTCTATCAGATGAATGAGTTGCTTAACTCATGGATAATCAAAAGGGAAAGTCACCAAATAGTTCAGCTTAACCAGAAGGAGCCAATTGATTGAAACCGTACCCTTGATGATATGCCCAAATAACCAGTGTTGACTTAAACTGTTTTGAATGAAGGTTGATTTGATTGTGTTAAAAAAATAATAAATGATGAATGAAATGACTTTCAGAAAATGAATTTTTGCTAATAGAATTGCCTTCCATTTGTGAGCCAAGGGTGAAGTACGCCGATTACTTCCAAAATGTCAAAGTTCCTTGATTAAGGGGCATTCTGAATGGTGTTCACCAAGTCTCTCGAAATTGAATTGAAATTTTCACAAGGTTTGTTTGTAAAGAATTAATGGTTTGAATCATGGGGGCAATACATGTTGCATGCATAGCATTTTTGAGATAATATTTATTATGATTATTCAGAAATGATGGTTTCTTGTGAAGTTGTTTTCAACCGTGACAGGTTTCAAAAAGGGATTAAACATGCGATTAACAAGCCAAGATTTCCAGCTAAAGCAGGTTCTCTCTAAGTCAGGTTCAAAGTCTAAAAGTGAATAAAAGGGGCATTTGACCAAAAAAGGAAGTTAATTGACCATCATTCTTCTTTAAAGTGATTCATCATACATTCTCTGCATTCATGAACACTCATGCATACATGCACGCATCGGGGCAATGCATCATCATACATTCATGACAGGTACATGTAAGGAAAGAAGACAACCAGAACATGAAAAGCAAAGGCAAAATCACAAATTTTGAATGAAGTTCAAGCAACTTAAGTTAATCTTCAGTCAGGTTTCAAAGTATCAGGATTACATTTGGAGCAAGCATGAAAGCATCAAAGTGGAAAAGAAAGCAAATCCAAGGATAAATCAAGAAGAACAGAAATGAAGCAAAGTCAAGAAAGCAAAGATTCAAAGTGATGTCGAGAAGTTTCAATCACAACCTCAGACTCAGAGTTATTTTTCAAGTTAATTCAGTTGACCGCAAATTGGTCCTCTTTCATCATCAATCAAGAAGTTTACAATTGCAGCATCAGATTCAGAGTCATTTTTCAAAGGTATTTTCTTCCAAAATCACTTCCATGTGATTCAGATTCAATTTTTTAAATTTTACATCGGTTCCATCCGAATACTCAGGCTTTTCCACAAGTCAAACTCGTTTCCATACATGTCAGTTTAAGCCTTGGTTCCATCCAAGCCACATAGGCTTTTCCACAAGCCAAACTCGTTTCCATACGAGTCAATTTAAGCCTTGGTTCCATCCAAGCCACATAGGCTTTTCCACAAGCCAAACTCATTTCCATATGAGTTAAGCCTTACTTCCAAGCAGGCTCAATTTAAGCTTATTTCCATATTGGTAAAACCTCCGGGTACTAGTTCATTTCATCAAGTTTTCCATGTTTAAAATCCTTGCTCAAGGTCTCTGTTCAGAGTTTGCATTGATAAAACCTCTGGGTACCATTTCATTTTATCAAGTTTTTTTATCAAAAATCCATGTTTAAGTTTAAAATCCTTGTTCAAGGTCTCTATTCAGAGTTTGAATTGATAAAACCTCTGGGTATCATTTCATTTCATCAAGTTTGTCATTAAAAGTTCATGTTTAAGTTTATAATCCTTGGTCAAGGTCTCTATTCAGAGTTTCAATCGGTAAGTCCTCTGGGCACAAATTCAGAAACCTCCGGGTAGTAATTCTGATAAGTCCTCCGGGCAATCGGTAAAACCTCCGGGTATCATTTCATTTCATTAAGTTTTTCATCAAAATTCATGTTTAAGTTTAAAATCCTTGTTTAAGGTCTCATTTCAAAGATCGCATTGGTAAGTCCTACGGGCACAAATTCAGAAACCTCCGGGTATTAATTCTGATAAGTCCTCCGAGCAATTGATAAAACCTCCGGGTACCATTCGATTTCATCAAGTTTTTCATCAAAATTTCATGTTTAAGATCCTTGTTTAAGGTCTCAATTTAAAGTTTGCATTGATAGGACCTCCAGGCATTTCATATTTTCCTCATGAACTATTCTATTTTATCAATTTATTTCGATCCTGGTTTAGGATCATTGCGTTATTGCTTTATTTTAATCCCGGTTGACGATCATTGCTTTATTTTAATCCTGGTTAAGGATCATCGCTTTATTTTAATCCTGGTTGAGGATCATTGCTTTATTTTAATCCTGGTTGAGGATCATTGCTTTATTTTAATCCTGGTTGAAGATCATTGCTTTATTTTAATCCCGGTTAAGGATCATCGCTTTATTTTAATCCTGGTTGAGGATCATTGCTTTATTTTAATCCTGGTTGAGGATCATTGCTTCATTTTAATCCTAGTTGAGGATCATTGATCCTGGTTTAGGATCATTGTTTATTTTAATCCTGGTTAATTGCTTCATTCTAATCCTGGCTGAAGATCAATGCTTTATTTTAATCCTGGTTGAGGATCAGTACTTTATTTCAATCCTGATTTAGGATTATCACTCTGGTTTATTTGAATCTTGATTATTGCTTTATGATTCAATTTCAATCATGATTACTGCTTTGTTAATTTTATTTGGATCCTGATTTAGGATTATTGCTTATCAGTTAATTGCAGAATTATATTCAGACTTGTTGCTTTCATCAGCTAGTTTAAGGATCCTATTCGAGGATATCTTTGCTTTAAATTTCATTTTCGGAGGCCGCTTCAAGTTTCTTATTTTGGGTTTCTTTTTCAGTTCTTGTTTTACTTTCTCTGCTTGATAAAATGGGTGTCCACATCTTTGCGCACTTTCTAACTCTCAGAAAGTATACAAACTACTTTTTTGTAAACCTCCTGATATTTAGAAAGCACACAAAGAGGGGCAGCTGTAGACACCCATTTTTATCCTGTATCCTTTAAATTTAAATTAATTTTCCTCTTATTTAGCATTAAGGTCATTCATGGGCATTTTGGTCATTTGTACATTCAGGGGCATTTTGGTCATTTGTACTTCAGGAGACATTGTGGTCATTTTCACTCCACTGCTCAAGTTAGTATGTCCATTTTAATGTTTAAATCGTCGGTAGAGTGCATGATGAATTCAAGGAAAATTCCAAAAAAATTGTCATATTTTGCATATTAATCTCACATTTGCATCTGCAGGATCCCAATTAACAATAGAGCCTTGATACTTAGGTTACTTGGCTTAATATAAGATCAATTTGCAAATCCACTTTGAGTCATGTTAATTCAGTTGGATTAAAACCTGCATGATTAGAATTAGAAATTGCATTTTAAATTTACATAAGCATTGTCATTACAAGATAGGAAAAATGAAAAAAAGAAAAAGGAAAATACTATTTGTTTACATCTCATTTTTTTCCCAGAAATACAAAGAGATTTTCATGGTTGGCTTTGAATTTTCACATGGCTTATAGTCTTGACTTGAATTCTTCAAAATGGCAACTGGTGCAGAATTCTGTCCTTTTGCAGATCCTATCTTGGGGACAATTGGCTTTGATTCCATTGAAAAGAAAGATGACCACTTTCTTGCATACGTTAAAGCTTCCATACTGCAATTTCAGCCAAATTCAGCAAAGTCACTCTCAGCCCAGAATTCAGTTACACAGAGCAATCAAGCAGCAAGTTCAGGCAATAGGCATGGTAAGGAAAACCATAGAATTGACAACATCACAAAAGGCAGTAACACCATTTCAACCATTAAGCAAGCCAAAAAAATAAAGAATTTACTTGAGAGGGTCATCTAACTGACTCACCTGGTTGCCAGCAAGGGATTCCTCCAACCCCATCTCAAGACTTGGAACCTGCACTAAAAAACAAAAAAATATTAGAGAGGAGGGAGGCATTGGTTAGCGAAAACAGGGGGAAAATGCATTGAATCCAGGGGGGTTCACTGAATTTGGGCTGAATCTTATCTATACAGGCTCCTCCATTTCTCTCTCGGAACGGCTCCTCTCTTACCCATCCTGACACATCCTCTCCTTCCCCTCTTTCACACAGAGACCACTCTGAACAGACTGCACAATTACACACTCCCCACAGCTCACTGCCCTCTCTCTCTACACAAAAGATTAGCCATAGACACTTTCTACACAACCTTTGACGGACATACAAAACAAACACCATGATCATACAAATACAAAAATTAAAAACACACAGAGAAGGAAAAAAAACTCTGCACACCACTCTTTACAGTCGCTCGGACCTCCCCATCCTCTCCAGAGACACATTCAACAATCTTTCAAATTCTCCCTCACACTCGACACTTTTTCGAGATTCCAGTGAAACACTCTAGCTCTCCCATTCAGATACACTCCCACTCTTGAACACGCTCTTCCCGCTACTAAAAAAACAAAGAAAAAAATCAAAAGCTCAATAATCCCCCTTCATTCTCTCTTCCCACTTCGACACACACTGGAAATAACAAATTCCCCATACACCATAAAAGATTCCTTTTCATTTTGAAATATACAACATACCTGAACCTTGATGCACGTTGGACGGAGAAATAACTAGATCCGAAAGCTTCTTCAACGTTTTCGGGTAGTACTGGGTTGAAGGTGGCAATGGAGTTTTCAGAAAATGTAAGCTCAGATCCGAGCATGAAGGACAACGGGGACTGTTTTTAAGATGGGTTTGTAGGCGAGCAACGACGGCTGATGGGTTGTTGGTTCGAGAGGTGAAGTCGGCTCCTTTGTGGCGGGTTGTTTAGCTCAGGCGGTGGTGATATTTGGTTAGGGTTTGGAGCAAAGAAAGGAAAAAGAAGAGGACGTTGAAACAAAAAAGGGTTCGGGTAGTTGATTCGGCGACGGAGGACCAAGGGGAGATGGTATCGCCGACGAGATGAAGGGCGGCGCTGGTTTAGGTTAAGAGCAATTAGGGATTTTGAAGAAGAAGAAAAGAAGGCCTTTTTATACTTGCCCACATTCCGGCCCAATTCGACCTGAGGACCCGCAGGTGACCCGATTCAGGTAAGGCTTCTAACTTTCTTCAATTTAACCCTTAATTGGATGCAACTAGGTGCCGAAATTAGTAATTTATCTCACATAAAAACATAAACTTGTCACCGTGCTCTTTTTAGTCCCTGATTGGAATTTTATTTACTATTTGATTTGCTTTGGTTCCTGATTTAGGATTTTAATTATCAATTGATTCAATTTAATCCCTGATTTTAGAAATTGTGCTAGAATTTTGCAATTGGGTGTTAGATTTATATTATTGGTATTTAATTTGCGCTTTTTTTTTTGAATTTTACTAATTAAATATGGAAATTGGGATTTAGGCTAAAAGATCGAATTTTTAGTGGAAATTGTGTTTATTCATGGCAAATTGATTTTGAGATCTTGATTTTCAAGTTGGAAGTAATTTAAATTGATTTCATAATTTCGAATTAAGTTAATTTGGATTTGAAAAATTGAGGTTTTGATTTAAAGTTATGATTTTTTCCTTAAATTAAAAATGACTTGAGGATGACATGTTAAGACACTTTGGGTCATTTTTAATTCTTGGAAAAAAACAAAGCTTGGAGTTAAAAACCCAATTTTCCAAATTTGATAATAACTTAAAGGGAATTAGTGAATCCTTTTAAATGCCTTTTAATTTGGGAATTAGAATTTTCAGTCTAAAGATTTGATTTCCTAAAACTAGATTCAATTATTTTCCTTTAGCTTAGATTCAAATTGTTCTTGTTTTGGTCTTTGAATTTAGATTTACATCTTGATTTGTTTATATGCCTCCTAAACTTCGCTAATGATCTTCTTAGTGTGCAGAAAAGGTCCCCAGTAGACCCAGTCCGGCCCATAAGTTTTTACTTCTTTTAGTTGTTGTTAATTCGTTATTTGGCCCAATCGGGCCCTGGTTTGTAATAATTTAGTAAAGTAGAACCTAATTGCATGCATAACATATCTACTTGTCATTAATTATATATGTCTGCATATCATACCACTTTAATTCAGTTAATGAACATAACCCTTCCGAAGAAGGGGCATTCAATGTGTGATCGAGTTTTCGGGGCCACTGAATGTCTCCGAGGATGGGACAGCTCTTCTCGGGATGCGTCGGGGCTCCGAGCATATATCCCGGGAAGTGCTTTCAAAAACCCGGGTTACGTGAGTTGACTTTAATAATTGGACTTTGCATTCATCATTTGCATACATGCATTAATTTAGAGATAGAAAAAAGAAAAATCCAAAAAAGTGAAAATTAGAAAATCAAAAGAAGCAATAAAAGGTAGTTTTCAAAAAAGGTTTTTTTTTCTCAAATTATGTTCTCTTATCCAATTTTCAAAATTAAGAAATGAGCAATTCAAGAGTTTTTCAAGGTAAGCATTTTTAAAAAAGGATGTTTTTAATTTTGCAATCGAAAAAAGTGTTTTTGGAAGTTAATAAAATTGGTGAAATTTCTTTCAAAATTAAAAATGAAAAAAAGATTTTATCATGGCATTTTCAAAATTTCTTCCCGATGTGGAAGACTGAACAAGAGAACAAATAGTGAAAGAGAATCGTAACAGAATTGATCGACGTTGTTCGATTATATTCTTCGAATTCTCGACATTGGTTCCAAAAAATGGTTTTATTTTCTTTTTATAACCCTTTCTAATAATAATCAAGATTAGGATTAAAAGCAACCAACTTTTTCTTTTCGACCCATTAGATCTAGTTAGATTGAGAGGTACTGTCACTTGACGGGCGCTCCAGGGGTGCTGATCCTTCCCTGGGCGTAATCGACTCCCGAACCTAGATTTAGGTTACAAAGACCGGACCTTAGGTTTAGTGGGTCCATTGCTGAGCTATGGACTTTACTAGGCTTAAATGATCTTTAGGTGGCTAATCACACCTTTAAAAAAGATTAGTGGCGACTCCATTTCCAACGTCGTTTCGACAAGGTTCCCCGGACCCGAACGTTTCGACAGCTTGGCGACTCCGCTGGGGACTTTTGAGAGTCAGGCCTCACTTAGTTTAACAAGATCTAGGGTTTTAATAATAATTGGTTGCATTTTGTCCTTTTCTTTGATCGTGTTGCATTTTCAGTGTTTGTTGTTGTTTATTCTTTGTGATTATTACTTAACTGGGTTTTCGTGTTGTGATTGATTGGTGGTCAGCTGCTAGTTTGGGTTAGGTTGGGGGGGTTCGGTTTAGTATATCGATAGTGGTAAAGGTTTGTATGTCCCTTCTGCACCACATCACTTTTTGCATTGCATGCATTAGCTCGAACCCGGGGCTTGAATTTTAAACTCTTAGCTCGGGGGCAAATTAGCTAACCTTCGTGGGGTCAATTAAGATCCCCGTATGGGTTATGTGAAATGCCTCTACTCGAATTGAACCCTTTTCAGTGAGCCTATAATGGGTGAGAATTCGGGACCTTACTAGCCTAGAATGGGCGACAGTAAAGGACAATTTGGGAACCTTTAGAGTCTAAACCGAAGCCATGCATATAGTGATGAGAATGCCAGCCTGTATAGAGCCAAACCCGTGAGGTTAAGTGTATAGCACACAAAGAAGGGACACTTATAACCTTTATCTCTTTTACTACTTTTCAAATAAAACTGTAGAGCGGGTAATGACTTTATCTGCAGTAGGTAGCCCTCCCGCCCCAAGGGCATTTTCTTCTTTTTGATTTTTTCCGGAAAATAAAAAAGAAGGGTTTTGTTGTTCAAGAATAAAAGGGGGCATGATTTTTCTTTAAGATTTTCAGTGATATTTTTATGTTCAGTTACTAACAAGTTTTTCTTCCCTTTTGTTTTATCTTTTTGCACGTGCATCTGTATAACCTATTTGTGTTGCAGGTTTCATCTTTACATATCATGACATCATTTTTGCAGTTTCAGGCATTTATATATTCTATAATTGACCATGCATATCCATGTTAATCATCTGTTTATCAATAGAGATTGCCATGTCATGTTGCATTATTTTGCGCATTTTCACAGTTTGTCAAGTCATCATAACATTCATTTGTACATATGTTCATGCATTCAAATCACCATCATTTATAAAATTGATGCACTTTAGTACATAGTTTGGCATCATATCACCTTATATACATGTCATCGCTAAAGCATCTCATGCATAGACTCTATCAAACCCAATGAAAGAGAGATCAATGCTAACACTCTCTGGAGGAGATGTTTCTTCCTAGTTAGGC